>SNQJ01S0085617.1:34249-59716 GCA_010110895.2 Picea sitchensis | reverse complement strand
TAACCTATAATTTCAAAATTAAAGGAAATACGCCCTATCCCATCCTCCTCTTAGAGGCAATCCTTTCCCCCATTGAAAGCACAACTATGACTAGATACCTAATGTATAAGAACTAGATAGCTTTGGTGGGATGGAAGGAGCCCGATTTTTCATCCTTTCTGGACAAGAAAGGGAAATGTTGTGCAACACGCTATGAAAATTTATGGGAGGCAAAGGACCCTAAGAATCAACAGGCGAACAACACAGTATTTTCCATGTTCTTGGAAGATATGCAACATAAGACAACCAATGTCTGGAGGATCCCAATTGAAGTAGTTCAAGAAAATGAAGGGATTGTTAATTTCATGGCTTCAAGACACCATTTGTGGATTCATGCCAGAAGAGATCCAAAGAAGAAGTGGTTGGAAATGAGGTATGGTACATCACACGAGGAAGTAGATTGGATTGTGAAGGATTGTCCTACACAATGGAAGGTTCCGACAACACAAAAGAAATGAACAAAGCCTAAGGATCAAGAAAAAGCACGAACATCAAACAAGACATGCAATCCAACAGATAATACAAGGAAGGTTGTAGAGTGCGGTCAAGCCTCAGGAAGTAGCGCAACGAGCAAGAAGCCAAGAAAGAAAGATATTGTGTCCAAGGTAGAAGTAAAAAGGGATGGTGAAAAAGGGGGATAACTCTCGTCCAAAGGAAGTACAAGAAGAGGAAGAAGGAAAGAAGAAAACTGAGGCGCATACTGCAACCCCACCGAAGAATAGGGTGGGTACACAGGATGGAGAAATAAGGAAAAATATAAAGTATCACAAGAATCCTGCAAACAAGGCAGATTGGACCAAGAAGGAGAGCGCGCCACATTTAGAGGAAAAGTAACGCTCACGACAGGATTTGTCGAAATCCAGTGCAGACGTGGAGAAACTTAGCCATGTTAGGTTTAGGGTTTTGGAATGTAATGTAAGGGTTTTTAAACCAAATTGTGTAGTATAAATATAAGAGATAAAAAGTAGGGAGAGACATCTATCTAGATCAGGAGAAAGATAATTATCATATATGTAGTATCTTCAGAGTCCTTGTTAGATTTTGAGTCTGTATTTTAGTGAGAGTTGTGGAGCTCAGATGAAGTTGAAGTAGCCGAGGGTCAGGTCGCAAGCTGTGGATCTTGATGTGACTCTGGTTCACCTCACTACTCTCTATTATGATGTAACGTACGCAACACCTTTTGATGAATAAGAAAATATTAAGTAGAATATCTTTGTGGATGTAGCCCCGAGGGGTGAACCATGGTAAAACCCTGTGTGCAATGTCTCTGAATGTTTTACTATTTCTGCAGTTATGATTGAATGGTTAGATATATGAATGAATGAATTTGATGAATATTGTAATAAAATACATGGCTAAGTAGAAATAGAAGTAAGGATAACAACCCCAATCTCTTCCATGACTGCAGACACCTGCATCCTGCAGTCACCCATAAACTATCTCGGGTGAGACTGCGATGTGCACTCTGTGCACGATGTAGAATTTTGGTTTACCAAAAGGGATGATGGTGACAAGGGTTTTGTTGGATAACTAAGGTAGAACTCGGGTCATCACATAGTTCAACACCTAACAACATTCCTAACATTTTAACTCAACAAAACTATGGTGATCTTGGAAAGATTCTCTTAATGCTTTTCGAGCACATAAACAAAATTCTAAAGAACTGCAAGTAATCCCTTACCCTCTTAAGGTTTAATAGACCGATTCAGTCTCATTGGATGTTAATCATCATCATCATCAAAAAAAGGGTAAAAAAAATCCCTTTGGAAATCGCTACTCCCAACTACTCTAGTTACTATTTTTTCACCCACAAGATATCCTCTACATGTTTATGAGATTTGTTGAAACTATGTGATGTTTAATTATCATATAACATGCTTTTCAAGTGTTTAGTTTTTGTTTTAATCAACCCACTAATTTAACACCTTCATTCTTGAGTAAAATGTCATGGAAAATATGAGGCATTGGGGGATTAGACCTAATTACAATGTTGTGTTTGGTATTTGTGGGTGTATATGTATCCAATTGATCTCATTAAAACGTTTTATCTTCATCTTGATCACATTAAAACATTTTCTATTCATTGTTTTTGTTTTAATCATAGTACCCACCAATGTAACACCTTCATTGTTGAGTAAAATGTCATGGAAGATAGGAAGCAATGGGGGGTTACACCTAATTGCAGTGTTGTGTTTGGTTTTTTTTGGGTGTATATGTATCAAATTGATATCATTAAAACATTTTGTTGAGTAAATTGTCATGGAAAATAGGAGGCATTGGGGGATTACACCTAATTGCAGTGTTGTGTTTGGAATTTTGTCGGTGTATATGTATCTAATAAGTTACCTCTAAAGAAACCTATAACTTTGAGAAACAATTAGAGGTAACTTCACGATGAATTTAAAGAAGCTGCATAAATATAAAATGTAGGAAATTGAATAAGATTTCATAATATATAATTTTTATTTAAAGAAAATTTGTGTAATTGTTTAAAAAGTATTTTTTTTTCTAATAACAAGTATATGTTTATGTTCATGCATCACTATACACACTATTTGATATTATTTATTTATAAAAATTTGTATAGTTGTAAAGGACAATTGGTATTATTGTGATAATAATTTTCCAAAAGAATTCATGATGTTTTTGTATTTTTTATAAAATATTAAAGTTGAAAAGCCTTAAAATTATGACAGTGTGTGACAACTGTGCCAAGCTAAACCTACATGTATAGAGTCACAAGATTATGGAGTTCAAATAATTAAGTAAAACAAAGAAAAATAAAAATATATTTAGAAAGGATTCATGGGTGAGTACCTTTCATGACATGTTACTATATAAAATTGAAAAATAAGAAACCTATGACTTTGAGAAACAATTAGAGGTACCTTCACAATGAATTTAAGAAGGTACTTGTTATTGCTCTGTAAATTCCTAGAGGTTGTCATGTTATAGAAGAAATTTACTAGAGGTAACTTTATCCAACCGCTTCGAAACTGAGATTTAGCCCTTCCAGTTTTAGAGAGGGATATCTCTGTAAGATTTAACTTTGTTTTAGATTTTAGATATTAAGCTAGTTAAATGAATGAGACTGTATTGTTTGTTTTATAAAAATGGCTGAAATATCGCTTATGCATCCATTGGGCTATGGGGTCTGTTTTATAAAGTTCGAGATCAACAAACAGATTTTATAAGGTGTTTTCACAGGGCAGGATAATGCAACTGTTAGATCCTTTAGAATTTAAATGATGGATAGCAGAAAAGATGAGATAATAAATTATAACCAAGAAGCATTTAAGAATTTCTTAATCATAACATCAGAAGATAAACATTTAGATCTTTAAAAGCCAGAAACAAAGTATACAAAGATAAATTCTGCAACTTCAACTTCTTTTAAACGATAAGATATAGACAACATAAATGATTACAAAGATAGGAAAAACCATTCAACTAAGAGAAGAAAACATCACCAACAACTAACATGCAAGAATCCTGTGAGATGTCCTTTTATTACTCGTAGATCTCTGATAAGAATTACAGTGCTTACAACTTATTTGGGCGTAAAGATCAACCCTCATTACTTCGAAAATTGAAGTATATATAGAAAATATTACAATTGATCCTATCATTAATGATCAGGACGTGGCAAAATCTAATGCTAACTAACTAGATAACATAATACTAAATTGTAGGAACTGCTTATGATCTATCGAATTTTACATGTTGATTTTGGGGGAAGTTGTTGGCGAGTCATCAACTTGACTTTGACTATTCTGGATGCTGACTTGTATTTCCACCTCATCTTCTACTCGATCAATTTCCACAACTCTTCCCATATTTGTTGATTTGGGATAATGACTTTTAGCAACCTGCGGTAGATTTCATCCATCTCGGTATATTTGGAAAAAGTCGGTCTAGTGATAAAAATGTACTTGATTTCATGTTGGATATGGATATCCAACAGGAGAGTTTCTAGGAATTCCTTGCCTGTTATGCTTCCCTGTATCCCTAAGAATTTGGAGTTGTCCTTTGCCACCATGGAAATCTTTTTCTTGTAGTCGGGAAGTGTCATCGGCTTGTCATTTAGAACCAATAAACCAAGAATACCTTTTTTTGTAATGCCTCGATCTTGCTAAAGAATCTTTGAACTCCGCTCTCCATGATTTGGGCTTTCTCCTCTAGTTGCAACATTAGTCCTCTTTTAGTCAGAACTCTCTTGACTTCGAGGATGGTCTCCATCCTATCCTCAATCTTCAAGTTTTCCAACTCTTCTTTAGTTTTTGAATTGAGAAACCTAATGATTTCATTTGCTTATGTGGGCATTTCTCCCAACTCTCCCTTGATCCTGTTGATGGACTGCTTGCTCCTCAACACCAACTCATGTTGTTCAAAGATGATTTGCACCATGGGCCAGATTTAATTTATGGATTTGGAGATATCCATCCAAATGGTCTCTTTGGCTTCTACTAGTGTTTTTCCCACAACTGTCTGCTTTTGCAGCTGTTGTAGCTCTTGCTTCATCATTTCTGATGTGTGTCTCTCTGTATTGTAGCTAGATTGGAAAGAAGATTTAAGCTCCTGGAGATTCTCTATCTCTTTTTCCAGCCTTTTGATTTTCGATTCTTGTAAGGTCATCTCTTCCATTGATCTTGCTAGCTCCACAGATTTTTCTAGAGATGTCAATGGGGTGACTGATGGAAGTTATGCTGTGGTAGTTGGTGAAGCTATTACTGTGCTAACTCCAGTGAGGGGAACTACAATTAGTGGGATGACTTCCACGGTTGTTGCTTGTTCCTTCTTCTTTACTAACCTTTCCATCTCTGCTTCCATGTCTTTTATCTGTGCATTCTGTTCCATGATCAACTTTATCATCTCCTCCTTCTCACCTTCTGTCTGAGCCATCTCTTTGTCTTGTGAGTCTTCTGTAGCAGACAACTTTAGATGTTTCCTCAAAGATGTTATGTCAGCATTCTTTTTCTTGAGCATTTCCTCAGCTGCTTTTAGATTTGAGGGGTCATACCCAATTTTGAGCACCAATTCTTCTAAAGACTTAATCCTGTTATCCTTTACAAAATAAGATATTTTCTCCATCTTTAATTGGGTCTGATCATTGTTTAGAGAAACCTGTAATTTGGCAGAAGTAGTGGAAGCATTGGCCAATGTTGAGAAAACCATTTCTCCAGTCTGCCTATGCAGATCCATCTGGCCAACTGGATGCATAACCTTAGCATCAAATTCAAGTGTGGATCTTTTGTAGTCAGTGATTTCCTTTGGATGAGGTACTTGTGCATGTAGAAAGGCCATGCACATTCTCCCCTTCTCTGTGTCGAAAGAAGAGAGTAGAATATGCTGTGTCATTGATGTTTGCTTCCAGAATTTAGCATAATTGTTGTTGGACAACCTCTCATTTTTCTTCTTAATCATATCATATTTCTCAAAAATACTTAACTTTGTAGCTCCTTGAGTTGGTTGATTGATCATTGAGGTGTCAGTCTATTTCTTGGATGAAGGAGTAGATGTGATCTGTTGGTTGCTGGAGAAAAGAGATGTCTTCTCTCCTTCGACCACTGTGGTAGACTAGGTCTCTTCCTCTCCAGACTTTCTAGTTGTGTGACTAATCTTGGGCCTTTTTTTGTAAACCTGGAACTCTTCCGATGACATTTCAGTGATTGAAGGTGAGGCATCCTTCCTGAGTCTTTTCTCCTTGGGTACCTGTGGTGTAGTGGTTTGTGAGATGACAACAAGAGGAGGCTGTGGTTATGTGTCTTCCAGAGTGTTGGCCTCCCACTCTATTTGATTCGCAAATTTCTCGATCTCTGGTTTGAGTGCATGAGCATATCGAGAAATTTTGTTCTTTGATCTCATCTCTGCAATAATCCCACACAGATCATAGTGCCAAAGGAAACTGGTGCCAAAATTCATCTCCTTAAGTAGCTTGTCTGCCTCTTCCCCAATAACTCGACTGTTGCATATAAAGGATCCTATCTTCCCTTTGATTCTCAACTATTTTTTCTTATTCAAAGCTACAAAATGTATGTCGTCTGAATTTATCATTTTCTTGATGTATTCCAAGGAAAATATCCTAACAGGAACATATCTCGGAAGTTATAAAGAGCCAAATCACATCCATAAATTATGATTTATGTGTGATCTTGATACAAATACCAGTCTCCAGTCTTGGAGAGGTCCGAAAGGAGGTGTTGCAAGTCTTGGAGCCTCTCTCTTGTGATATTGAAGGCCCCGTGTTTCAGAACAATTATTGGAGAATCTCTAATAGGCGATTGAAATTTAAAACCTTAAGATTGAAATTTAAAAACCCTAATAAGCAATTGCCAAGTTGGGTCAGCGTCAACGTTTAGACCATTGTAAGCCAGGAATTTGGCAAAACCAGGTCATGGAGCTAAGAAATGAAAGTCTGCATCAGGCCAAGGATTTCACTTGGGAAGGTAATGACAAAATCTCGAAAGGATAGGTTAGCCTCATTGAATTTGGCTTTTTAGATGGAATAATTGTTGATTACCCTAATCACAATTAGGGTAAGGAGAAGATTCATGGTGGCCAATATACAACTTGATTCACAGTATTAAATGTTGCAGTTGTTGGATTATAGGTAGTTAGATTTTAATTTTTTTGGGATGTGTTTGTCTATAATCCACCTATCTCAGCATTCAATGTTGTTGTCCTCGATTACATGGACGATGCGTCAGACAGATGTGGGGATTTCCATGATTACTTGGAGGCTACGATAGATGAGATCCAAATTTCCTAGGAAACAATTATAAGATTTTAGCGGGAGCCAACACTTTTTTCCAATATAAGATTTTATCGATTCAGGTTTTGGGAATGTAACATCTCGATGATAGGTTTTTTTCAATATAAAACTTTATCAATTCAGGTTTTGGAAATGTAACATCCCAATGCTAGGATCTTTGTTATGATGTTTAGGAGAGGTTGCTTTAAACTCACAAGTCCTATGATAACTGTTTATTATTAGTAATTGTGTATATTAGATTGAGATATCTATCTACTTTGTCGTCATAATGATAGATATCAATATTTATTTGATAAGTTAATTTAATATTTAGTGATTTTTTTGTTTGTTAATGGTTATGTATTAATGATGATTTTTTTTTTTTTATGTTTATTATTATGATTTAACATGATTTATTCTTCATACATATGTTGAATGTTATGTTATTGTTTTATGTTATGATATAAATGATTAGTATGAAGATTTTACATATATATATATTGGTATTTTGGGTAGACTAATTTGTTATGGGTTTGAGAATTTTGGTGGACAACAGAGAAATGCACTTAGAGGAAGGGTTGATATCTCAATGAAAATTACTATCCTATTCAAAAACTTAGGAAGTCTTTGGGAAGGGGAAGAGTTCTGAAAAATGATCACCAAACTTAACGTGGGTAAGAGTAGAAGGGAAGTAGTTGTGACACACTTTTACCTTATTCTTAACACTTGTAAATTCACTCGCAAGCCAAAATTCTCCCTTGCATGAGTAAGGGGAAGCCAAGAGACAAATCTTGGGAATATGTTACATTGAAAGAGATTGCCAAAAATGTTTCTTGACCATTGTTGTGGTTGATTGTCCCATGAAGAAATGATTATGGGAATTACCATTGCTATGCACTTCAAATTATGTACTTGGTTGAATAGAATTATTGATTTCTCTAACCTAGTCTATGTGGGCTAAGGAGTTGGCAGTGTGCTCGCAACATTAGGGGGTACTTTATCTCAATATGCCTAGCTCCTTATACTTTTCTCTTGGGCCCAATTGTAGGACGTCACTCTTAATTGTGATCATGATCACTAGGGTCTAAAGGTGGTAGTAAATTCTTTAACAGAAGGATGCCTCTATTGAGTGTGATTGTGATCACCAAAGTTGAAGGTGGTAGTAATACATCTGCACACCATAATCCCATGGGATTTGGAGGTGTTTCAAGTCTTGGAGCCTCTCCACCACATTAAGGTTGAATTGATAAGAATCTAATTGTGTTATCCATTGGGACACTTTGTATGATTCACTGAACATTTTTGTATTCTTGAATCTTCCTAACCTCATTTCATTGTGCTTGAGCCCTGTTTGGGCAACACTATGAAGGTGATTGCATTTCTTGGGTGGAAAATTAACCATTGGGTGTAATCCCCTACCCCCCTATGCATTGATTTAACATGGGCTCATGGCATCTAGATAATTGACACTGCAACATTTGGACTAAAAAGATATTAAGGAATATAGATATTTTACATTCATGTATTAACTATGATTTTTTTATTATCTTTCTTTGTTAATTTAGTTGTGTGATTACTCCTTATAAATTTATGGCATGCTTTGTGTACCATGTTCTTTTTGGATACTTACATTTGTTTATTTGATGTTGATATGTAATTTCAAGTAGAATTATTAGTATTAAAAAAATAAAGTAACACCCTAATACATTGTTACAAAGTGCTATTGGAGACATGATTTTCATTACTAGGGTCTTTGGGGAGGTTGATGGATCAATAAGATTGAAATGTTTATGGATGTAGAAAGAAAAACAAAAAAACATGTTCTTTATTAATTAAATAATTTATGAGTAACATAGTATTGCATATTAGAAGTGTTTATTAAGATTTTAGTTTCTTTCTTTATTTATCTGATTTTATATGTTATCATATCATTGCCATTTCATTTCTTTATTATTATTTCACTAATTTACTTTCTTGTTATTATTATCTACTCTAAAACTCACAACAAATAACTTTATAATCTATTTGCTTAACATAGAGTAGTAATAATATACATGATTATGATAGTAAATGAACTACTTAATTTGATTTAGTTATTATGGTAGCTATGTATCTCCTACACATCATGTCATTAATTAAAAGTAAAGAACAAATTGAGAATTATACATATGACCTTAGCATGAAACAAATAAATAAATATGACCTATACTAGATTCACCCTTAACATTCACAAATAACATCCAAAACCTAATACAATAAGAAAATTTAAATGATTTTTGTATAAAAAGAGGATCTACATAACCATCCATTGTGAATATAGTTAGAACTAACAAATCCAATTTTTTATGAGATTACACTCAAGAAAAGACTACGAAGGTATGCATACTCTACCCCCTTTGGATTTGAACTTGTTACCTTTTAGGAGGAAACACATGTTGTTAACCATTAGGATATAAAAATGTTATGTATGCCTATAAAATTTATTTATTTGTTTATTTTGTTTTATTTTTTTATTGGATATCTATATGTTTATGTGTGTATGTACCCATAAAACATATGAAAATGGAGTTATATGTATAGGAATGTTACATTTACAAAATATAATGTAGATTTTATAACAAGTGTATGCTTAAATAACTGAGTTACATTATCTCTTCATCAAAATAGTAATACTAGATTAGGAATGCAAAATGTGAGAAAAGTGGATCATCATTGATATTGTTAAATAAATGAGTTACAACATATCTTGATCAAAATAATAATACTAGCTTAGGAATGAAAAATGTGAGAAAAGTGGATCATCATTGATATTGTTAAATAAATGAGTTACACCATCTCTTGATCAAAATAATAATACTAGTTTAGGAATGCAATAAGAAAAGTGGATCATCATTGGTATTGTTAGATAATATGCTAGATATAATAGTGATTTTCTTAGCATGAGTTATCTATTAAGCTTTAATATATCCATTGCATTTATTGCTTTTAGCCTTTAGTTTAAAATTTTATGCAAGTGAGAAAAGTGGATCATCATTGATATTGTTAGATAATATACTAGATATGAATTTTTTTATTAACATTTAAATTTATTTTTTGCAAGCTTGCTTATTTTTAACTTATTTATTATCATAATATCTTTAATTGTTGTAATGAATAAATGATATCTCTAGTAAAACTAAAATTTTCTTTTATTGTTATCTACATCAACATACATGCATTGTCCATGCCAAAAAACACAACAATCCGAAGGATATCTTTTCGTATCAGTTTGAGTGCAAAGTTCATGCACCCTTGGTGGTACCATAGGGAATTAATATATATAAGGACCAAATAGTGGATAACTCATAAGGATATCACACCTTAGTGGATAAGTCAGTTCAAAGGCATAAGGTTCTAAGAAAATCTTTTTGATATTCAGACCATCTATCATTTAGCTGTAATTATGTGAGTTTCTAGATGAGCCAACATCTATCCCACTCTGCTCTAGGTGCAATATAAGTGAGCTAGTAAAGAGACTGAATCAACATCACTAGAAAGTACAAAAAATCCTAGATGGAGTGCATTTAGGAGTGATAGATGCAGAATAGTCTTATACTTTCACCCAAAGTATGAAACCCTTGTTGATGACTTATTCTTTTATTACAAATAGAACTAGGGATGACCACTTCCAGTTCATGAACTCAAAGTATGAGTAGGGGTGCCAGTCGAGGTCATTCTCTTCAGAAAGTTCAAGCAGTGTTATGACTAACTATAAAAGCCTACACAAGAATTCAAATACCTAATTTTTTGATTAAAATCCAATGGGTATGGAAAAAAGGATTAGGAATTATTAATAGAAATAATTAAAGCATGGATAAATCATTAGAGTCGTATATGGTTATCAATTGGTGGTCAATTAACTTTGGATAAATCTATTTTGGAGATAATCCTGGTCCTTTGGAATTCATTAACTTTTTTTCCCAAACGTGTTTTAAAGGCCATCAAGAAGATGTGTATAATTTTTTTTTATGGTTTAGCAAATGTCAAAATGATTGGATCATATTAGTTAAATGGAAGATAATTTCAAATGTCAAACAAATATGGGTGTTGGGGCCTAAAAATTGTGCACGTTATTGGTTTGTCACTAGAAGCAAAGAATCTTTAGAAGGTATTGACCAAAAGGGGTTTGTGGAGAGATATTTTAGAAAAACAAAATTTCTCCAAGTGATTTTCTAGACTGGATAAAAAAAACCCAAGAAAATCTATAAGAAATGCATCTAATCAATAGAAATATTTGGTTAGATAATTTCCAATAATAGGTGACCATCTAGTAGCTTGGAAAGTAGGTTCTAGAGAAAAAGTGAGAATTGGCTCACATGTTATTCTGGGTTGTGGAGAGGGTTATATTTTGTTATATGAATTCATTTATCCTTTACATTATAATGGGTTTTTTTACTTTTAATCAAGTTGTAGATGAAGTAACCAAAATCATGTGGTCACAAGGATGGTGAACCATTGAATCTCTAGGTCTAGAAGGTAATTATATAAATGAATGGAAAAAAAACATTGGTTTCCTTAAGAAAGGACATATTAGATTGAAGAAGAATCCACGTGAGTTGGTTTGAGTAGAAAATAATAAAGGCAGTGAATTTAGTGCAAATATTGGGTATAAAGTTATGTTTGAATCGATAAATGTGGAGTCACGATGGTGGTGGAAGCATGTATGGAATATGAAGGCTCCAAAAAAACCTAGAATTCTTTGTTGGCTAGCTTTGAAAAATAAGATACTAACTTGGGATTTGTTGCAACAAAGGAACAATCAGGGGCCTATTATATGTTTGTTTTGTAGGAATGAGGGTAAACAATTTTTCACATTTTTATTCATTGTTCTTATTCTTGGGCACTATGCAAGGATGTTGGAAGCAGGCCAAAGTGGGAAAGAAAGCCTGCACAAAGAAGAATGACAGTTGGAAGAGCAATCTTGGGAAAGAAAGCGTGCAGGAGGAAAGTGACAACTGGCAAGAAGCACAACACGCACACATGCAAGAAGGAGGCGACAACTGAAAGGAAGCAACGCATGCATGCAGAGAAGGAAGACCTAACGACAATAGTTGTTAGGGTTTTTGTAAGGTTTTTGTGTAAATGGATGAAGAGCTCGATATATATAAATATAGATATGCAAGTATCATAGAGGAGTTCAGAAGGAATTCAACTTGCTACCTATGTAGAGTCTGATTATCTTTATGTAATGTCTTGATGAGAGAACTACTTTTGTAAGTAATTGAGCTAAGAGGAAGAGAGGAGGTATATTTTGAGGATTAGATCACAGGTTGTGGAGCCTGATGTGATCTAGTTCGCCTCACAGAGAACTTACCCATCTAAGGAGAGTTGTAAGCACGAGGCACGAGATCTACATAACTTCCATAATAAGAGAGCCAAGAACCAAATATTTCTGGGCGTAGCCCAGGAGGGGGTGAACCACGATAATACCTGTGTAATGTGATGAATCCATGCATATCTTTGTCATACTTTTATTAGTTAGATGTTGTGTGAAATGAATGAATGAATGAGTTATTATATTGCTGAGTAATTGTTGTTGAGTTATCAAGAACAGAGGCCACAAGGTCAAAGTATTAAAGGGAATAAAAGTAGTTTGTAATACAAATCACAATTATTGGCTCAGAATGTAGATCCCCTATCTCATACTCAATCCTAGGCTGCAAACACCTGAGTCTTGCAGCCACCCATTTAAATCTATCTCGGGTGAGACTGCGCAGTGCAATATGTGTACTACGTTGCCTTCTAGTTTACCAGAAGGGACGATAGTTTTAGGCTTTGTTGGTACCCTTACAAATATGAACCCTAGGTCTACGACGCAAGTAGTAGAGAGAAGACGTTCAACTAAGAACCAACAAATGGTTCTGTTGTCGTTGTAAGAGGAACAAGAGAGGACTGAGTAGATGAGATAGAATGCATGAGAATAGAATGAGCGAACCCAAAATACCGATGGGCCACTAGAAGAGAATGTTGAGACCGTGGAACCCCACAAAAGAAAAAATCAAAGGCTTGTTGAGAACTAAAGATCTAGAGTTTGCCTAGAAGGATAATAGAAATTGTAGCCTCACACCTCACAAATATCTGGATAAATACATGTTTACAGATTTACACAAAGTCTATTTCTGTGATTTTCCCCACCTACTGCAGTAGTGGATATTGAGGTTGAAAGATAACCATGCAACGAACCAGATCTGACAGCTAGATTGGACCCCAGTACAGATTGAGCAACTACAATAGGTGAACAACAAATTCACTCGCGCAGTCAACTTCTGGCTTGAGAGTATTGTGACGAGCTTCATCACAGAGTTTGCAGTTGACATTGTGAAGTCATACAACGTGACAGAGAAGGAATTTCTATGCAGAACTCGTGGAAGGTACATTCGATCACTGTATACTCCTATTAAAATACTGCTATATAACAAAGGTGCAATGAAAATGGAAGCAGAAAGCTAGACTTCCTTGCGTGCATGGGGGGAGGGGATAAGCACTGACAGAGGAAGGATAAATGGATGAAGGTGAGGCTAAAGGCAAGAAGGAGGAGGAATTCTTGGACCCGATCTTGATGGATGACGATCAGCTTAAGTGGATCTTGGAGTCACTAGGAACGACGCATAGCGGAGTACCCTACCAATATAAGGTGAATACTAAGAAAAGAGCCATAGCCACGAGGGAGGGCTTGACAAGTGATGAAGAAGAGGTAGAGGATCTCCAGGCTGTGGATCAGATTGAGGAAATCCTACGCACAACCTATGAGAGGAAAACAAGAGGCCCAAGAAGAGGAGGAGTAGATAGCCATCCTTTCCATATTAATGTAAGTCTGGAACCCATAAACCCATGTGTGACCAATACCACAAAGAGAACACCACCATTTAGACAACCGAAGTTAGGAGGAAGTTCGATAGCAAGAAGTACATCTACCGCAGGAGCAACAACTGGAGGAGCCAGTTTAGGCAACACTAGTCAAGTATCTACACTGCGCGACAGAGGTAGCAATTTAGTGTTTAGAATGGCAGGACATGACCCCATGATCTGATTACCAGAATTTTGAGGAGAAGAAACAAAGAACAATGAGAAGCATTTGTTCATTTGTGCAAAGATCTGGGAGGCAAAACAAGTCACGGATGAAGATACCAAACTTGCGCAACTAGTGATCACATTGAGAGACCGCGTACTAGACTGGTACCTGAGTCTAGACATGAACAGTTCCCCGAGGATGACGAGGACACTGGAAGACATTAAGAAGCTATTGATTAATGAGTTCTAGAACTGAGCTCAGAGGATCAGTACATGAACGAAATGATCGAGATCAGACAGAAACCAGGAGAGTCTGTATGGGAGATTGACCAGAGATTCAAGCAATTGAAGGGGAAGTTAAAATACCTTATGACCGAGATGCAGCACCGACATCTATTTGTCAACGCACTACTCCCACACCTAAAATATCCCTTACGACAGCAAAAGTTTTAGATGCAGGCCGAGGCTCTACAGGCAACCTTGTAGCTGGAAGAGAACCAGTGCCAGTAGACAAACCCAGCTATTGAATAATTGAAGGAGGATTTGAAAAATCTAACATTTTAGTTGAATCAGAACAAGAACAAGGAAAAATGAGAAGTCGTTCTGTGCACCACATGCAGGACAAAAGGACACCATAAGAACAGATGTCCAACATTCGCGCAGTATATGGCAACAGACATGCCAAAACTGCTACCACGGGGAGGATTATGGTGCGATATATGCAACAAACTGGGTCACAACCCTTATCACTTCACAATGATGTAGAAGTACCAAACAGTTCCAAAGAATTATTACTCCACCTTTTATAAGTCAGTAGGCCACGATGACAAAGATTGCATAACCATGGAGTTGAGGCGGGAGAGAACATCGGATGCCTACAGGGTACAGTCCGAAATGATGACTGGGCAAGAAATGCCACTATTCAATCAAGCCCCAGCTCCATACAACCCTGCGCAGCAGCAGTACAACATTGCGCATCAACCATACAACAATGCACAGCCGCAGTACAACCCGACGCAACCCCAGTATAATATCGCGCAATATAATCAGGCACCACAGTACAACGTCCCGAGAGGGGACCGAGCAGGCTATCGGGGAGGAGGATGAGCCAGAGGAGGTTTCAGACGTGGCAGATGACCAATTACATGTCACAATTTCCAGCAATTGGCACATTATGTATGATAATTCCCATTGCTGCCAACAACATGTATGTACTATAGTGCATTGGACCACGAGACAAAGGAATTCCCAACACTATTAGTAAAGATTCAGGAAAAGAGGAAGCAGAACAATCAGAATGTTCAACAGGATGGATGAAACATCAACATAGTCACTTGTGGAGGAACGAAGACAAGGAACGACATAGTCCGACAAGAACCTGCACAGAACCAGTGGGTAAAGAAGAACAACGAACCAATGAAGCAATTCCATGCACCCAAAGAAAAAGAGACTTTTAAGGAAGCCAGACAAGAATTTCAGAAGATGGACACAGCATCGACTTCCACTACGCAACCAACCCATGAAGCCCTAGAATACAAAATGTCGCCATCATTGGATCATACCAAAGGAATGCCACCCAAGGCACAAGTAAGTACTATCCAAGAATTTTTACAATCATGCATCAAAATGTTAAATGATCCTTCATCCGTGAAAATATTGCAAAACATCCTAGAGAAATATAGCAACGAGACGACACAAAAGCTAGAACTGAAAATTGTCAATCATTTACACACAAGAAGAAGAACAAGTAGGGAATTTAGATTGAATGCTAACATTGAGGATTTCGATATGGGAGATATCATACTGGACCTAGGATACGAAGTGAATGTGCTACCCAAGAAAACCTGGCAATGCATGGGAGAGACAACATTGGGATATTCAAATGTCCAACTAAAACTAGAAAACCAACATAGGGTCCTACCAATCGGGAGATTGAAAGGAGTAACAATAGATCTTGATGGTGTGTGCACTAAATAAGATTTTGAAGTCATCGAAATAGTGGATGGCACAAGACCGTACCCAACACTACTCGATCTAGATTGGGCGTTTGATAACCAAACCATAATTAACTTGAAGTCCAGGAAAATGACATTTGAATCCGGAGATTGCAGGGTCATAGCCCCACTAGATCATTCAGAAGGGGAGATATTCGTAGAACCCACTTGCCTGGACTTAGAGGAAATCAGCTAGTTGTACAGAACAACTGCGCGTGAGGAGGATTATGTAAACCCAACTGCAGACGGGGTACTCAGTTGGCACAGTATTACTTCATGCGCAACAAATTCAGACACTGGACTAGAGAACTGGTAGCAGAGACTACACGAAGTATCCACGAGAATATGTGCAAGAATAGACCACACAATACGATGGATAGGAACATAAATCAAAGAATCACCCAGTTTCCACGGACTAAATGATTTGGAAACATTCTTGAAACAATATAAAGACAAAGTACTAAAGAACTAGAGGCTACTAGCACTAGATTTAGCACTTAAGCCCACACCTGTGAGATGGTGGGGCTCACACAAGAAGACTATCACAAACTGGTACCAATGTAAGAGGTTACTGCGCATAAGGTTTGGCGCAGAATAGAAAAACAACAAACAACAGAGATATGAAGGACTAGGGACACCAGGGAAGCACTTGGAGGAATGTGAAATGCTGTGGAAAATGACCCCACCAGAGGAATGCCTTCACCACTTCATTCACACAGTAGAAGGCATACCAATGAACTGGTATACAGATTAGGAACTGCATAAAGGAACTACAACATGGGCGACATTGTAAAATAAATTTACCATCACTTTCTCGTTCGAGCACGAGAACCCCAACACAGATTCAGCCCTGAAATGAATCAGAAGAGTCATATTCATTGAAGAACCAAAAATAGAACTTATTACCGAAGAGCATCGGTGAAATAAGCAGATAGTCAAGGAACTAATGTCATGTTACCAGGTACAAGAGGAAATACTAGACAAAGATGACCCGCGCGACATTTAGATTGAAGAAGTAGAAGGCGAAAGAGATGTGAAGGGACAACCCATAGAATTTGAAGTTATTTCCACACCAATCAAGGTAAAGACAGTTAACATCAGAACAACTGAACATCCCAAAATGGCCAACATTGGAGACTATTGAGATGAGCCAACAGTAGAAAGCATTATAGAGTTGTTGTGTGAGTACAACAACTTATTTCCTACCACATTTACAGAGATGAAGGGTATAACAAGAGAACTGGGAGAGATGAAGATACCTCTCAGAACCGAAGCGAGACCGATTAGACAACGACCATATAGACTAAATCTCATGAATAAATAGAAAGTTAAAGAGGAGATTGACCGGATGCTTGAAGCTAGCATAATCGAACCGGTCGAGGAATGAGAATGGATAAGCCTGATGGTCATACAAGACAAGAAACAAGGCAGAGAGATTAGGATATGCATCGACTTGAGGAAATTAAATGATGCATGCCTACACGACCCATTCCCTACACCGTTAATGAATGAAGTGTTAGAGAATGTCGGGGGACACGAATCTTACTCATTCACTGATGGATTCTCAGGCTATTATCAGATTAAGATAGCACAGGAGGATAGATACAAGACCACGTTCACGACGGAATGAGGATCTTACCAATATACAGTCATGCCATTTGGACTGAAGAATGCACCAACAATATTCTCCAGAGTGGTTATCGCGGCGTTTAAAGAATTCATCCATCAGTTTCTCGAAGTATACCTGGATGACTGGACATTATATAGTTTGTTGAAAAATCACGTGGAAGTTTTACGCTTGATGCTAGAACGATGCAGACCGTGTCAGATATCACTAAACATAAAGAAATGTACATTTGGAACAACGTTTGGGATACTATTGGGACATATAGTATGCAAACAAGGGCTATTGGTCGATTAGGAAAAGACCATAGTCATCGTTAATTTACCAGCACCAAAAACAGTTCGTCAGCTACGAGTGACATTAGGACACACATGATACTATCGAAAATTCATTAAAGAATATGCACAAATCACAACACCAATGGAAAAAATGCTAAGGAAGGATACAAAGTACCAATGGAACAACGAGTGTCAACACGGTCTGGATACCCTAAAGGAGAAGATGGTCACTCCACCTATATTAGTATTTATGGACTGGGGAAAGACATTCCATGTACATGTAGATGCATCAACGATAACACTTGGAGCTATCTTGGTGCAGCCAGGAGTAGGATACTTGGATCACCTGATAGCATTCGCAAGCAGAAAACTATCTGATTCAAAACATAACTATAACACAATGGAAAGAGAAGGCCTAGCTATGGTTTACGCACTTCATAAGTTCATAAACTACCTATTGGGGAAGCATTTTAAGATGTTTACACATCACTCAACCCTAAAATACCTAGTCAACAAGCCAGTGTTGGGGGGGATAATTTGTCGATGGTTACTGTTATTTCAGGAATTTGACTTTGAAGTAATTGTTAAACCAGGAAAACTAAATGCAGGACGTGACCACCTATCACGGATCACAAATGGAGAAGAACCGATGAACTTAGAAGACAAATTTCTGGATGCACAACTATTTTCTGTACATATTGTTGATGACTACTTCACAAAGATCATTGAGTACTTGAGCACAAGTACCGCACCGCAAGATTATACCACTGCACAGAAGAAGAACTTGGTAGTTCGTGCAACTGACTATCAACTGATCGCAAGACATCTATATAAAATGGGCGCAGATAGCATTTTATGAAGGTACGTGTTGGAGCACGAACAACCAAGAATTTTAGCAGAAGCCCACGAGGGATTGGTGGGAGAACTCTATGCAGAAAAAGATACCGTGCAGAAGGTACTTCGCGTAGGATTATGGTGGCCAACCATTCACAAAGACTCGAAAGAGTACTGTGAGAGATGCGATGTCTATCAAATGGTAGGCAAACCCAACAGAAGGGACGAGATGCCACTACGACCATAGGTGACATGATAGGCATTTGATAAATGGGAAATAGACTTTGTGGGACCGATTAAGCCACCAGCCAAGAGAACAAGGGCAAGATACATCATCACCACGATGGAATACCTAACCAGATGGGCGAAAACCGCACCAGTAAAAGATTATAGCGCAGATACCACTGCACACTTCTTATTCAAACAAGTAATTACTAGGTTTGGGTTCCCAAGAGTTTTGATGAGCAACGAAGGTACACATTTCATAAATAGCATAATCTGCGTGATGCTTGAGGAATTTGAAGTTCACCATCAGAGAATCACACCATATCATCCATAGGCGAATGGCATAGTAGAGGCCTTTAGAAAAATTCTAGAGAACACACTAACAAAGATCTGTAACGTCAACATAGATGACTGGGACCTCAAAGTACCAATAGTATTATGGGCGTATAGGATGACATGCAAAAAGTTGACAGGGCACACACCATTCAAATTCATCTACAACCAAGAAGCGGTAGCGCCATTAGAATTTTTAGTACCCAGCTTACGCGTAGCCGCTATCACACAAATGACAGAACGCAGCACAATACAGGAAAGAATAAATAAGTTGTTAGCAATGGAGGAAGACTGAATCCTGGCAGGATTCCATCAACAAGTGCATAAGGCCAGAGACAAATCATGGAACGATTGACACATTAAGAAGAAGACTTTCATGGAAGGAGACCTAGTATTTCTCTATGATAGCAGGTCATTTCAACACCTAGGAAAGATGAGAATACATTGGTTAGGACCATACGAGGTCAAATCTGTAACAGATAGTGGAGTTGTACAGTTAAGAGATTTAACAGGTGCATACCTCAGAGGAATGATCAATGGGAGTCGACTGAAGCTATACAAGGACAGTGGACCACCCACTGTGCAGTAAAAAAAAAAAAAAAGCTGCAGGACGCTCGAAACATGAACTCAGCAAAGGCAAGAGCAACGGTTACATGCCTAAGACAAACGAGCGGGAAACAAAAAGTCGGCAAAAGCAGGATGATAGGACAACACTAAGCGGAATTAAGACACATCAAGGACCGATGGAACGTCACATTAAACACGCCAACTAGAAACGGCAAGAGAGGTGTAATGGAAAGTATGAAACTGTCGTAGATGCATTGAACCCACAATTATGGTGCACTAACCACATCATGGAGGAAGCGTCCACGATAAGCCTCATGACAAGCCCATACAACATGCGATCACGAAAACAACTTGTCTTTTCGCGAAGGAGAACAAAGAAAGAGAAACAACAGCTCAGACGAACAGAGCGAGACCACAGAGCTCACCACAGTCTTCTGAAGTCAACAGACGATCCACACTCACCACTATGGCACTACCAAAGTCTGTCGAACCAGGTCAGACCACCAGACCAACCAAAGTTCAAGCTAGGTCATGAGGACCGCTGGAAGAAAACAAACAACAGCAACCAGAGATCATCGATATCAATGAGATCCCATCCCTAGAGATACTACCAGTAAACTCTACACTGATACTAGAGGAGATTCAACAACCACAAGAAAAGGTGCAGGAACCTCAGAATGAGGAAGCATAACCCCAACAAGAAGTACAACCAGAAAGCACTGAACCGGACATGGAAGGTAACAACACAACACAGAATCAAGGATTAGAAGGGAAACCATACAAGGTGTAGGTACCTACCTAGGTCAACCAACAAAAGAAACCACATGAACCACTCCAGCTTGGCCAGAATGACTTACAGGGCAGCAACCAGTAATTGTTGGAACTTCGTACCGACCACCACAGCAAGAAGACAGAGTTCTGATACCGAACTCACCTCGCAAGAAACCGACAGTTGAAATCGCTCTACCATGCATACCAAAGGGAGTACAGGTACAGTCGCAACTACTAGGTCATGTTGGGAAGCTCAAATATTCCAACCATGACGTCTTAGACAACACCAAGTACCCAGAACTTGCACCAAGGGTTTTTATGCAGAACATAGTAGTCAACTTACTTGGGGAAACAATCATCCAGCCACACCAGTGGGCAGTTGGATTGGACCGAACAAGCATTTTAGTATTGTTGAAACTCCCACACTCTGGAAGAGGCTAGTACATGACAACATGCGTTAAGTAGCTGTTAGAATTTATGCATGGAGGGAATATCTAGCTGGAAAGACCCGTCCCCATAACAATTGAGCTTATTGTGCAGATAACAGAACTACCAAGCTGGGGTATGGATCCCGCGCTGATTCTGGATGATAAATCCAAGGAAAAAGCGTTAGCAGAGGAATTGAAGAAGAAATACGGCACCGCTAGGGGGACAATAGACATTATAATCAAATGGATCAACAATGCAGCAACACAACTGGGCGCAAAGATCTTAGCCTATAAGTTGCTAAGAAAATTCCGCAAAGACGAAGTACCAACAGGAGTCATCGCAATTATAGCTCAATGTGCAGAAGGAACCTTCATGAGTTGGGCACCTTATCTGTTGAACTTGTTCCAAGTGGACTGTAAGGATGCGCAGGAACTCGATACATAGTTTCATTACTCATGGCTGCTCAGTCTCATAACCTTCATAGGATCGCAGGAACCAAAGTATGTAGTTTTTGCTACTAGACCACATCCAACGGGAGAGAGATATCGAGTTCTGAGATCGGGGCCATAGGCCAGACAAAAGATGGATAATGGAATCATCTTTGAAGCATACCTATGGGACATGAAGGAAGCCATTAGCTGGTCATGGAGAATAATACCATAAGTTGTCATGCAATATGGGAATATCGCTAACTACTGGGCTACACGTCAAGCCATGTGGATACAACTCAAACAAGATCCAGATAATACCGATGCGCTACTGCATCACAAAAGGTGATATAGACATGGTCATCAGTGAATGGCCTGATGCATGGAGGATCCCATCCATTCCCCGGGAAGTACTAGAAGGACCCGCAGAAGGAGAAGCAGTGCAGGCAGAAACACAACCTTCACAAATCCTAGTGCCCAAGAAACCAAGTATGGGCCAAAACAAATCGACTTAGGTAGACGAAGGGTCAAAGTAGACAGGAACCCAAAAGGGGTAGAAAGAGACCACTGAATAGCCGAAACAAGCTAAGGGAGCACAAGAGACCACCCCAAACCCCATCACACAAGAGCAAGGGGAAACTAAGAGACTGACTATACAGGCTGCAGATGCGCACAAGAAATCGAAGGCGCAATGAACATCAGTGGACTATATGATCACAGAGGACGACGAAAAAATGATTGCTAGAATGGTCCAGGATTGTTTCGCAGAAGACTTCGACCACGCAACACATCACAGGGATAATCTGCAAAAAGAGCTAGCAAAAATAGGACAACTCCTCAAGAAACTTGGGGAGGTCCAGAGGGAAAGTAGCAGCATAGGCATAGAGTTGTTGACAATGCAAACCAACGAAAGAGTGGAGGTTGAAGAAAGAGACCCAACCCTCCCCATGCCACACACAAACGCAATGATCCACATAAGACCAAGCAATCTATGAATGGATGAAATCCTGGGACAGACACCACTGAAGGATTTGGATCACATCCAATTGGTCCTGACACGGATTCCATCAAGGGAATTACACAAATTACAGGTTAGCGTCAACCACGAGATGCAGTCTCGGGAACATAAAAACTTAGTCGAGCTACATAAAGCAACAAAGCAGTGGGAAGCGCTGGCAAAAGAGTATGAGCAGGCCAAATCTAAAACTTGTGAGGAGACATAATGCAAGAATGAATTGGAACACAAAGTGGGAGAAATTTTTGGGAAACTTCCAAACACTGCGCAAGAGAACGAACTCCCAACCATAGAAAAGATTGACCAGATTGTGCAGGAAATTGCTCGATACCAGAAGGAGATCGGGGATCTCTGAGAACAACTAACACCAAAAAATCCACCAACAGTAAAGGAGCAGAGGAGGCAAGTAGCAACAACGCAAATATAGGATATGGAGAAGCAGGTTAGCACGACAGCTGAGTTTCTCGACAAAGTAGAGCAACTTTGGACAAGACTGGAGGAGGACCCACATGTTCAACGTTGGGACAAGGAAGAGGAGAGGATCAACGAAACAATCCAAAAACTCAAATAGAGGCAAAATACCATACCAATCCCAGAATGCATCAAGGGGATGCAAGAGTTGAATAAGATGCAGGCAGAACTTAGAACTACGCAGACACATAAACAAGAGCGGCAGGCTCAAATAGAACCATTACAAGAATGGGTATCAGAAGTACTCGCACAAGCAGAAGAAGATAGAACACAGATGGCACAGACTCAGGCATAATGCATAGGACTACTGAGCGACAAAGTGGCCATTCAGGTAGTGGAGACGATTAAGGAGAAGATTGCGCAGGCACTCACAAAAGCAGCAGAGCTAAAGGGAAAATTCCAGATGATCGCTGAAGAGATCGAGGAAGCTCAGAAAGATTAGGTGACTCGGGACGAGTCACATGTTAGTGTTGGGGGCCTTTTGGCAGTAGGCCGAAGTGGGGAAGAAAACATGCACAAAGAAGAATGACAGCTGGAAGAGCAATCGTGGGAACGAAAACATGCAGGAGGAAAGCGACAACTGGCAAGAAACATAACACACGCGCATGCAATAAGGAGGCGACAGCTGGAAGGAAGAAATGCACTCATGTAGAGAAGGAAGACCTAACGACAATAGTTGTTATGGTTTTTGTAAGGTTTTTGTGTAAATTTTTGAAGAGCCCGATAGATATAAATATAGATACGCAAGGATCATAGAAGAGTTCAGAAGGAATTCGGCTTGCTACCTATGTAGAGTCTGATTATCTTTATGTAATGTCTTGATGAGAGAACTACTTTTGTAAAAAAATGAGCTAAGAGGAAGAGAGGAGATAGATTTTGAGGAGTAGATTGTAGGCTATGGAGCCTGGTGCGATCTAGTTCGCCTCACAAAGAACTTACCCATCTGAGGAGAGTTGTAAGCGCGAGGCTCGAGAATTATAGAACTGCCATAATAATAGAGCCAAGAGCCAAATATTTGTGGATGTAGCTTAGGAGGGGGTGAACCACGATAATACCTGTGTAATGTGATGAATGCATGCATATCTTTGTCATACTTTTATTAGTTAAATGTTGTGTGAAATGAATGAATGAATGAGTTATTATATTGTTGAGTAATTGTTGTTGAGTTATTAAGAACAAAGGTCACGAGGTCAAAGTATTAAACAGAATAACAGTAGTTCGTAATACATATTACAATTAATGGCTCAGAATGCAGATCCCCTATCTCATACTCAATCCTATGCTGCAAACACCTGAGTCTTGCAGCCACCCATTTAAATCTATCTCGGGTGAGACTGTGCAGTGCATTCTGTGTACTGCGTTTCCTTCTGGTTTACTAGAAGGGCCGATAGTTTTAGGCTTTGTTGGTACCATTATAGATATGAACCCTGGGTCTACGGTGCAGGTAGTAGAGAGAAGCCGTTCAGCTAAGAACCAACAAAGGAGGTAAAAAATATGTTTGGAGTTGAAAATGTGCGGCATGGAAATACAATTGAAAAGCTAAAGGTTGGTATATGAAAAATGAATTAAGAAAGTACAAAGTGATTCATGTTTGGTCCTATAAATGTGGATTCACGATGGTGGTGGAAGTCTGTATGGAAGATGAAGGCTCCAAAAAAACCTAGAATCCTTCGTTGGCTAGCTTTGAAAAATAAGATACTAACTTGGGATTTGTTGCAACAAAGAAACAATGAGGGGCCTATTATATGTTTGTTTTGCAGGAATGAGGGTAAACAATTTTTCACATTTTTATTCATTGTTGTTATTCTTGGGCACTATGGAAGGAGGTAAAAAATAATTTTGGAGTTGAAAATGTGCGGCATGGAAATACAATTGAAAAGCTCGAGGTTGGTATATGAAAAATGAATTAACAAAGTACAAAGTGATTCATGTTTGGTCCTCCGGGGTATATGGTTAGCTCAAAACACAATCATTTTTTAAGAAAATCCCATAACATAGTTATCAAATTGACGAGAACTCTCTAGAGTTCTCATTTTTTAGAGGTTACATTTAGTGGTTATTTTTATTTCCATTTCAAAAAATGGTACTACAGGCAACACCCTCCTCCCCCACCCCCCACTTGTTTTTTTTGGGGGGGAGGAGGGTTTGTCAAAATTACAAAATTTTGTAACCATCATCTACAAAGTTGCAAACAAAAACCTTAAAATTGATCCCTAAATAAAAAAGTAGTGCTCCCAACATCATTCACTATTTTGTCGAAGTTATAATTACAATTTGTTTGCAATTGTGGCCTTGCCAATTGGTACCATTTCAAACAAAAAAAAAACCTTAAAATCGACCCCCAAAATGAAAAGTAGTGCTACCAGTAGCACCCTTTTTTATCGGGGTTAATATTACAACTTGTTCAAAACAATTACCTTAACAATCGATAACGTTGTGAATTGAATCCTGAAAATCTCCCTCCAAATTGGAATGTGGTGTTACAAATAACACGTTTTCCTTTTTTTTCGGGAATAAAATTATAACGTCTCTAAAACCATGGATTAAAAAATTGATATTGTTGTAAACAATATTAAGAAAAAAGAAGAAAAAAAGGAAAAAACAAATATATAGGGAAAAACCTAAAAGAAAGAAAAAAATATGTTTTTTTTTTAATGA
>SNQJ01S0085617.1:1113-15214 GCA_010110895.2 Picea sitchensis | reverse complement strand
CATTCAGCATTGAGAGCAGGAAGGAGAGAGCAGAGCAGAGAGTCTGTGAAGAACCTCCATGTACAGCTATTGAATTAATAGGAAGAGCCCTGATTCAATTCCATGGATGTGTTTGACCTCTGCGTGTTGTTGATATTGTGCTTTTGCATGTTTACTTCTTTCTATGCTTATCTTTTATATGCTTCTTATGTGATTGCATATCAGGTTCGAAACCTGAGAGAATGAGAGAATGAGTTTCAATTGTTTCTCTGCTTAGGCCAGGAGATTCCTGCATCGAGTGCAGTTGAATACCTCCGCATAGAGTGCGTCGAGGAGGCTAAGTAGTTGAACCTTTGTTCTCTTTTTCCCAGAGTTGGGTTTGAGTATTCGAGTCGTGCAGGTGAGTGCAGGTCGAATTTGAGTCCCAGTAGCAAGTCTGAGAAGAAAAGGGGCGTGGCCGTTGCGAGCATAGACGCACGGGACCCAGAAGACTTCAACACTTTCAGAAGTGATTGAAGACCGAGCACAAGGAACGTGTTCAAGAAATCCTTGAAGGAGTCAGAGTTGACAGAAAAGCTCAGGAGGGGTAGCTCCTTTCGTTCGCTGAAGAAATCGACCCAGTTGAAGTCGCACAGGACGAAGGTGGCGGAGCATAGATCTCTTCATAGAGGAAGAGAATCGACGACTTGGATTTGTCGTGAAGACTCGCGAAGTCCCGTGGATCGTTGGATCTGGGAGAAGGAGCGACGCGGTTAACCCTCAGGCGCAGGGAGAATCAGTTGTCGTTGCATATCGACAAATTGGAGTTGGCTAGTGCAAAGGTTTCATGCACGTCGAAGTCGTGACGCGCGATTTCCCGATTTGATCGGAGCCGTCGGTTTCGAAGGGACAGGTGGCACGAATCTGGAGCATCGGGGTTTCGACATTCGGGGTTTCCAGCAGCAGGAAACTTGGAGTCGCGGACCCGCGATCTGCGAAGTCCCGACGTGACGTGGCAGCGTGGGGCCGAGAGACTTAGTGGAGGACAGGTGGCCTCACATCGGGAATCGGCACTTCGGTACTCGGGGATTTGAAATACAAAGGACTCGGCATCGCGAGTAGCGACACCCCGAGGATTGACCGTTGACTATCGGCTTTCGGGATTTCGGCGGTTGAGAGACCGGGAGCAGTGTCACAAATCTCGCAATATCGCGAGACCCGATCTCCCGATTTCCGAAGGGAGGATCGCGTGGATTTATAACTGTGGGTAAAGAACTCCCAAGGGAGTTGGAAGAGCGCGGGCTCTTCGGGCCGAGGTTTGTGAAGGTCCTGGTGGTGCGACCGTCCACTGAGGGGCAGGTTGCCGTCATAAAGGCAGTGAATTCAATGCAAATATTGGGTATAAAGTTATGTTTGAATCTATAAATGTGGATTCACGGTCGTTGTGGAAGTATGTATGTAAGATGAAGGCTCCAAAAAAACCTAGAATCCTTTGTTGGCTAGCTTTGAAAAATAAGATACTAACTTGGGATTTGTTGCAACAAAGGAACAATCATGGGCCTATTGTATGTTTTTTTTGTAGGAATGAGGGTAAACAATTTTTCACATTTTTATTCATTGTTCTTATTCTTGGGCACTATGGAAGGAGATAAAAAATATGTTTGGGGTTGAAAATGTGCGGCATGGAAATACAATTGAAAAGCTAGAGGTTGGTATATGAAAAATGAATTAACAAAGTACAAAGTGATTCATGTTTGGTCCTATAAATGTGGAGTCACGATGGTGGTGGAAGTGTCTATGGAAGATGAAGGCTCCAAAAAAACCTAGAATCCTTCGTTGGATAGCTTTGAAAAATAAGATACTAACTTGGGATTTGTTGCAACAAAGGAACAATCAGGGGTGTATTATATGTTTGTTTTGCAGGAATGAGGGTAAACAATTTTTCACATTTTTATTCATTATTCTTATTCTTGGGCACTATGGAAGGAGGTAAAAAAAAAGTTTGGAGTTGAAAATGTGTGGCATGGAAATACAATTGAAAAGATAGAGGTTGGTATATGAAAAATGAATTAACAAAGTACAAAGTGATTCATGTTTGGTCCTCTGGGGTATATGGTTAGCTCAAAACACAATCATTTAAAAAAAAATCCCATAACATAGTTATCAACTTGATGAGAACTCTCTAGAGTTCTCATTTTTTAGAGGTTACATTTAGTGGATATTTTTATCCCCATTTCAAAAAATGGTACTACGGGCAATGCCCTTCTCCCTCATCCCCCACCCTTTTTTTGGGTGGGGGAGGTTTGTCAAAATTACAAAATTTTGTAACCATGATCTACAAAGTTGCAAACAAAAACCTTAAAATTGATCCCTAAATCAAAAATTGGTGCTCCCAACATCATTCACTATTTTGTTGAAGTTATAATTACAATTTGTTTGAAATTGTGGCCTTGCCAATTGGTACCATTTCAAACAAAACAAAAACCTTAAAATCGACCCCCAAAATGAAAAGTAGTGCTACCAGTAGCACCCTTTTTTTATCGGGGTTAATATTACAACTTGTTCAAAACTGTTACCTTAACAATCGATAACATTGTGAACTGAATCCTGAAAATCTTCCTCCAAATTGAAATGCGGTGTTACAAATAGCACATTTGCCTTTTGTTTCAGGAATAAAATTATAACGTCTCTAAAACCATGGATTAAAAAATTGATATTGTTGTAAACAATATTAAGAAAAAAGAAGAATAAAAAGAAAAAACAAATATATAGGGAAAAACCTAAAAGAAAGAAAAAAATATGTTTTTTTTAATGAAAAAATATAATAATAATAATAATAATAATAATAATAATAATAATAATAATAATAATAATAATTACACACATGCCCTCTAGGTGTAGACTAGTTGGACATGGAGTGCATTGTTAAAGCACTATGTTATGTGAGGTCACCAGTTCAAACTCAACTTATCTTGTGTGTCGCGTGTGCGATGGCATGTGTACGTGTGGAGGTTACACTGGTAATGGTCAGAATTGACCCTGTGTCACACAAGTACAAGCTCGCACTAGTTATCAATTCCACCAAATACAATAATAATAATAATAAATTACACACATAAACCAAAAAAACTCATATTAAAAGAATAAAATAAAAGAACGTTAAAAAGAAAGAAAATTTTAAAAAACAAAATAAAACGAAAAAAATAAAAATAAAAATATTTATGAATAGATAAATTAAAAAGAAAAAAAAAAGAAATAAAAAAACACATGAGTTAATAATAACAATAATAATCAAACAAAATTTGAAAAAAATCAAAATTAGAAATATAATAAAAAAAATGTATTAATGACACGAACTAGAATTCTAGGAATCGCCCCCTCCCTTTACCTATTAAAAAAACAAACAATTAAAATAAAAAAATACAAATTGTACATAATTAATACACACACAAAGCTTATTAGGGTATGGAAATTTTATTATGGTCTTCAAAACAAGTGTAAATCATTCGATCTTTGAATGTGAGATAAGAAGAAAGTCCTCTTTGAGAGTCTTGTTATCCATGTTATTCCATACAGATGCGAAGTCTGGGGATGTAGTATCTCTCGTGAATCCTAGAGAAAGATATAGAAGATCCAAAATAATTTTATAACCTAAAATTTCAAAATTAAAGGAAATACGCCATATCTCATCCTCTTCTTAAAGACAATCCTTTCCCCCATTGAAAGCACAACTATAACTAGATACCTAATGTATAAGAACTAGATAGCTTTGGTGGGATGGAAGGAGCCCAAATTTTCATCCTTTCTGGACAAGAAAGGGGAATGTTTTTCAACACACTATGAAACTTTATGGGAGGCAAAGGACCCTAAGAACCAACAGGCGAACAACGCAATATTTTCCATTTCTTGGAAGATATGCAGCAGAAGACAACCAATGTCTGGAGGATCCCAATTGAAGTAGTTCAAGAAATTGAAGGGATTGCTAGCTTCAAGGCTTCAAGACACCATTTGTGGACTCATTCCAGAAGAGATCCAAAGAAGAAGTGGTTGGAAATGTAGTATTGTACATCACGCGAGGAAGTAGACTGGATTGTGAAGGACTGTCGTGCACAGTGGAAGGTTCCAACAACACAAAAGAAATGAACAAAGCCTAAGGATCAAGTAGAAGCACAAACATCAAAGAAGACAACCAATCCAATAGATAATACAAGGGAGGTTGTAGAGTGCGGTCAAGCCTCAGGAAGTAGCGCAACAAGCAAGAAGCCAAGAAAGAAAGATATTGTGTCCAAGGTAGAAGTAAACGGGGATGGTGAAAAGGGGGATCACTCTCATCCAAAGGAAGTACAAGAGGAGGAAGAAGAAAAGAAGAAAATTGAGGCGTAGACTGCAACCCCACCGAAGAATAGGGTACACAGGAGGGAGAAATAAGGAAAAATATAAAGTATCACAAGAATCCTGCAAACGAGGCAGATTAGAACAAGAAGGAGAGCACACCACATTTTGAGGAAAAGTAACGCGCATGACAGGATTTGTAGAAATCCAGTGCAGACGTGGACAAACTTAGCCATGTTAGGGTTAGGGTTTTGGAATGTAATGTAAGGATTTTTTAACCAAATTGTGTAGTATAAGCATAAGAGATAGAAATTAGGGACAAGCATCTATCTAGATCAGGAGCAAGAGAATTATCATATATGTAGTATCTTCAGAGTCCTTGTTGAGTTTTGAGTCTGTTTTTTAGTGAGAGTTGTGGAGCTCGAATGAAGTTGAAGTAGCTGAGGGTCAGGTCGCAAGCTGTGGATCTTGGCGTGACTTTGGTCCGCCTCACTACTCTCTATTATGATGTAACGTATGCAACACCTTTTGATGAATAATAAAATAAGTAGAATATCTTTGTGGATGTAGCCCCGAGGGGTGAACCATGGTAAAACCATGTGTGCAATGTCTCTGAATGTTTTACTATTTCTGCAGTTATGATTGAATGGTTAGATAGATGAACAAATGGATCTGATGAATACTGTAATAAAATACATGGCTAAGTAGAAATAGAAGTAAGGATAACAAACCCAATCTCTTCCATGACTGCAGACACCTGCGTCCTGCAATCACCCATAAACCATCTCGGGTGAGACTGCGATGTGCACTTTGTGCACAATGTAGCCTTATGGTTTACCAGAAGGGACAATGGTGATAAGGGTTTTGTTGGAGAACTAAGGTAGAACTCGGGTTAGCCCATATGTTCAACACCTAGCAACATTCCTAACATTTTAACTCAACAAAACTATGGTGATCTTGGAAAGCTTCTCTTAATGTTTTTCGAGCACATAAACAAAATTCTAAAGAACTGGAAGTATTCCCTTACCCTCTTAAGGTATGATAGACCGATTCAGTCTCATTGGATGTTAATCATCATCATCATCAAAAAAAGAGTAAAAAAAATCCCTTTGGGAATCGTTACTCCCAACTACTCTAATTACTATTTTTTCACCCACAGCAAGATATCCTCTACACGTTTCTGAGATTTTTTTAAACTATGTGATGTTTAATTATCATATAACATGCTTGTCAAGTGTTTTTTTCTTGTTTTAATCAACCCACCAATTTAACACCTTCATTGTTGAGTAAAATGTCAAGGACAATATGAGGCATTGGGGGATTAGACCTAATTACAGTGTTGTGTTTGGTATTTGTGGGTGTATATGTATCCAATTGATATCATTAAAACATTTTCTCTTCATCTTGATCACATTAAAACATTTTATATTCATTGTTTTTGTTTTAGTCATAGTACCCACAAATTTAACACCTTCATTGTTGAGTAAAATGTCATGGAAAATAGGAGGCATTGGGAGGTTACACCTAATTGCATTGTTGTGTTTGTTATTTTTTGGGTGTATATGTATCAAATTGATCTCATTAAAACATTTTGTTGAGTAAATTATCATGGAAAATAGGAGGCATCAGGGGATTACACTTAATTGCAGTGTTGTGTTTGGAATTTTGTGGGTGTATAGTATCCAATTGATCTCATTAAAACATTTTCTCTTCATCTTGATCAACACGCCTATTCATCTTCTTTAGATTTAGCCAAGTTCATTGAATCTACTTATTTTTTTAACCACTTTGTCTTTTTGAAGACATGCACTTGTACTTTCACTTTTTTCTTCAATGCATTTGATTTTATTACACTTGATTACCTTAATACATTGAATAAAGTTTCCTTTTTCCATGCAAGTGTAATTTATAGCAAGTTAATGAGTAATTCAAGGTGTAATTTTCTTTGAAGAAGTCTACATTTTTTATGATTTGGATTTTTTTATGGTAATCATCATCAAAATCCAGTTATAAAAGAATTGTTGGAATTGCAATTTTTCATTAGGTTGATAAAAATATTGAAGGATAGATATGGCGTGACATTACTCACATAAATTGATGGGAAAACACCTTTAGCAACTGATGAAACACACCAGTTGCAATTGGTAGGAAAAGTGAATGAAAAATGTCAAGGTAGCATAAACATAACTATTAGGAAGAGTTGGTGTTACATGATTCAAAAGTGTGTTAGAAAAATGAGTGCAGCCATATTAACAACTATACCAAGCTAAACTTACATGTGTAAAGTCACAAGATTATAGTGTGCAAATAATTAAGTAAATCAAACAAAAAGAAAATATATTTAGAAAGGATTCATGGGTGAGTACCTTTCATGACATGTTACTATATAAAATTGAAAAATAAGAAACCTATAACTTTGAGAAACAATTAGAGGTACCTTCACAATGAATTTAAAGAAGGTACATAAATATAAAATGTATGAAATTGAATAAACTTTCATGATATATAATTTTTATTTAAAGAAAATTTGTGTAATTGTTTAAAAATATATATATTTTTAATAACACTTATATGTCTATGTTCATGCAACACTATACACACTAATTAATATTCTTTATTTATCAAAATTTGTATAGTTGTAAAGGACAATTGGTATTATTGTGACAATAATTTTCCAAAAGAACTCGTGATGTTTTTGTATTTTTTTGTAAAATATTAAAGTCGAAAAGTCTTAAAATTATGACAGTGTGTGACAATTGTGCCAAGCTAAACTTACATGTATAGAGTCACAAGATTATGGAGTGAAAATAATTAAGTAAATCAAACAAAAAGAAAAATATATTTAGAAAGGATTCATGGGTGAGTACGTTTCATGACATGTTACTACATAAAATTGAAAAATAAGAAACCTATGACTGTGAGAAACAATTAGAGGTACTTTCATAATGAATTTAAAGAAGGTACTTAAATATAAAATGTAGGAAGTCGAATAATCTTTCATAATATATAATTTTTATTTAAAGAAAATTTGTGTAATTGCTTAAAAATATTTTTTTTTCTAATAGCGCGTTTAAAATTTCAGTGAAATATAACGTACATGTCTATGTTCATGCAACACTATACACATTAATTGATATTCTTTATTTATGAAATTTTGTATAGTTGTAAATGACAACTGGTATTAGTGTAGCACTAATTTTCCAAAAGAATTCATGATGTTTTTATATTTTTTTATAAAATATTAAAGTCGAAAAGTCTTTAAACTATGAAAGTGTGTGCAAACATGACGCTTTAGAGGCATAACATAATGAATTTTTTGATATTTTTTATTTTTATTTTGTAGAGCTCACTTTATACTAGTTCAACAAATACATATTTTTTGGAAATAGTTAAGTCCATCAAAGTTATAGAAAAAACAATAGAGTGTTATATTTTGAAATCATTATATGTGTCACTAGGAAATGAAAAGATTAAAAATTAAAGACAACAATATTTACAGAAAAGTTGTATATTTATAATGTGTAGAATATATTCTATGTACTTCTTTAGTTTCATAAAAAAATATTGGGTTATGAATAACTAAAAATATCATCAAAATCAAGCACCTTGATGGAGCTTTGGAGGAAAACCAATCGTCATGTTATTTTTAGTCCTAGTCATCAGGCTTGTTAGGAAAACCAAGTCAGCGTACAAGACTTGTCATATACTCACATCTAATGCTTATCCTAACTTTAGAGTCTAAATGTTTTTAAAATATGGAAGCCTTAGAAGCGACGAGGAAGAAGCACAATATAAAGGTTGCTTCTTCTTCTTCTTCTTCTCATGGACATGCACTTTATGCTTCCAGTTTCTCCTTCAATGCAACGTCTACTTATTCTACTTCTTCTTAATGTTGTAGGGTCTGGAATTGTTTGGGTAGATAATGGTCATTTCAATGATGTATTCCGTGTTCCAAGTCTTTCCTCCAACCTTGTTTTAGTATATCATATAACTCATTCAGGTGAAGGTAACATCGTAGACTTTTCACCTCACCAAGTTGTAATATAGGATTTAAAAGATCTTAAGCATGTCCTCACAACTAGAATTGTTGATGATATTATCAGAATGTTTAATTTTGACAACTTTGGGTCATCATCTTTTCCATCAATTTTTGTTTCTCATAACGATAACTTGAGCAAACTTTGGCATGAGCGGTTTGGTCATCTAAACTATCACTCATTGCAACAACTATGTAATCAACACATGGTTGTAACATCTCGCTCTTGCGAGTACATGTTATTGACTTATTCTTTGAGGACACTTGCGTGCAAGTGATCTGGTTTTAGTATATGGTTGTATGTTCGCTTATGTATTCTTATGATGATGTTGATGGATTATGATGTTATGTTATTTGATATTTATGTATTGACAAATGTTATTGATGAGTTTTCCCTGAGTGTGCATGACACTTGACAGATTGAGGATGTCGATGGCATCAATGGACCTCCTTGGACTCTGGATCGAGTCAAGGAGTGGATTGTATTGGTTTGAATATTTTATTTATGCATATGTGACATATGATCGGGTATATTATGGTGTTTTTTATGGATCATTGACAGTTTTCGTTGATGGATGCAGGATGATGATTTATTTTTAATCATACTCACATAAGGAGTAAAGGGGCCATGCACCGCAACCAGATATTGAGGGAGAAATGAGGTAGCACCCCTGTCACATCCTAGTAGCACTCCTGTTGTGGCTAGAATTGTATATTAACGATTACCTAGTTTGAGAGATCCACAATGTCATGAGGGCACACTAAGACAATCTCTCACGAAGATTCAAAGGGGCGCACAATAAGATAGGGTCCTTATTCCTTAGAGGCCCTTAGTCTCTCATAAGGTCACCTGAATGGTGTGTTGACTCCAAGGGTTGGACAACTAGCAAAACAGGACAAAGGAGTGTGGAACCCTTGGAAAACATAGTGCGTCTTGAAGGGCACGTCGCGTAATTAAAATTTAAATCAAAGGAGAGTGGCACCCTTGGAGCATAGAGTGCGTCTTGAAGGGCACATCATGATATTTAAAAAAATGAGTCAATGAATCTAGGTGGCCTAGAAAACTTTGAGCGAATGTTATACCTTATAAAATATTGAGCACTTGTCGAATTAATTAATTGATTAATTAATTAACTAAAGAATGAATTTATTAAGCATAATCCCTAAGGTTCTAAGCTTGTGCAAATAAAAATGTAACTAAGCTAAGTCTAAGATTAGTGAGAAGACTAAAAACTAATTTATAAATTAAATAATGAGGGGTGAAGTAAATCAATTTAAGAAATCAATAAAAAATAAACAAATCTAAAGAGTTATTTAATACACTTTCTGCAAGTAAATACCAAATTAGAAATTAAAATAAGAAATGAATAAAGCATACAAGAATGTGTAAGCATAGAAAGGTATCTAGAGCCTAGTCTAACTAGAGAACTTTCATATTTTAATTAAACCTAGTGTTAGAAACCTATGTCAGTCATTAATTGGGAATAAAGGGAATAAAGAGACCACTATGAGTGATTTTAGGAGCGTTTTTAATATAGGTAAAGAAATTGGCATTTAATTAAATTAATTGTGGATTTACTAGTGCAACTAAGGGAACGAGTGACAAGTGTATAGGGGGAATAATTCCTAATTATTTAATAAAAAAATTAATTAAATGTGCAAATGACAAGGTATCACTAATGAAAATCTATAAAAACAAATGATTGAGTTGAGGGAGGGGACACACTGGTTATGAGTAAGGTTATGCTGTAGAAATTTTGACTGGTTTTACTTGTTAGAGTTAGGATACCCAGCTTGAGAGAGAGAGTGGTGGATCTACCTTGCAAGGGAAGCTGGGAGCTAGAGGATTCTGGTTGTGTTTGTGCATGTCCTCTTTGTGGCTCGGGGGGATAAGGGGGAAGAAGAGTACCCCTAACATTGGTTGGGAGGTACCGGTGAAGACTGCACGGTTAGCAAGCGGGGAGCTGGACAGAGCACAAGCGTGAGAGAGCATCTTCGAATTCTCATCGTCAGCTACGTTATTTTAATGAGAAATGTATTGTATTAAGATTTAATATGTACAAGCTTTTAAACTTCGTTGAATGGACATTGGTTTCGACATTTATTTTCCTGTGAGATGCAACTAGATTATAGATGGTCCATGCAATGTTTGTAATATGTATTTAGAATAAAACTGGTGTTGCAAGATGTACATTTCCCTCAAATTTTAATCGTCTTGGTCATTTGAAATTCCATAGAAATTCCACAGTCCTTGAGCTCTGCATGTCCATTGGCGTTTTCTGGAATTCATGTTAATCTCAGCTTAAACGATTGACATTTTTTTTCTCTGCATCTTCACTCCTTGCCCAACAACTTAACATCAAATTTTTCTTTGTGTCTTTTTAAATCTCCGAGTCTTCTCCCGAAGCGATTTTGTACAGATGTATTCCTCGTGTTTCCTTCTAGTTTTCACTTTTGTGCCATCCTTATTGTCAACGATTTTATGCATTTATAATTCTACATTTTTTTGAAGAGCCCAAGCTCTGAGTCTACCACCAAAATCTGCGTCTTGAGGAGATTTTTAAGCTCTATACCTTCCTTCACTGCTCAACAATTTTTATACTTTATATTTGCATTTTATTTAGATCTCTGAGTTTTCTTCTTTGTGTGGAGGTGTTAATCATTGCCCAACAGTGAGAATGGCTCTGTGCCTTCTCTTCTTAAGCTCTGCGCATTCTCTGCATTTTTCTTGTATTAACATTGGCTAACACTAGAGAAATGGCCATGCAATTTCCCATGGCTTAAGCCCTGTGTATTCACCCTTACCCAATGAAATACCATCTTGTATCTTTGTGTTTTTATGTGTAAAATGTGCCCAACGTGTGGGGGAAAATAGCATTTGATTTTACCCTATCCCTGCATTTTTATGTGTAAAACGTGCCCAATGTGTGGGGGAAAATAAAATATAATTTTACTTGGTTATTTCTCTACAATTTGCCACTTTTTACTCAGTGTATTTTACTTATTATTTCTCTGCAGTTTAATCTTAATGCTCAACGATTTTACACTTATTATACATTGTGTTTTTCCCCTTAAAGACAACAATTTCCCTTATTATTTCTCTACGATTTAATATTAATGCTCATCGATTTTACACTTCTTATAAACTATGTTTTTCCCCTTTGGTAGACTATATATGTGCTTCCTCAAAGTTTCCTCTGCATATACTGGAATGAGGAAGGCGTTTTCCAATGAGGAATACCTCTACGTTTGAGCAAATCGCCCAACGATTCTCTCCTTGAGCCTCTACGTTTTGTAATATTAATTTATGTGTTTTTCTTTATGATGTGTGATCTTGCCAGTTTGGGATTTCTCTTAATACCTCGATGGATCTGAGAAAATCACTGAGCATTTACCTCGACGTTCTCATGAGAAGTTGGCTCTGCGTTTATCTATGAATCATTTCTGAAGTGGATTGAATGTATCTGCGTGTGTCTTTATGGTATCCGAATTATTTCTGAGTGGATTGATGTCTTCATGTTTTTTTTAAACCATTTCGCCCAAATTTAGAGTAACCTCATGACGTTTTCCCCTTGAATCATCTCGATGCATGGCAATTAAATTCGACCAGCTTCCTTCTTCCGAACTTTTCTGAGATTCATAAGGATCTCTGCAATTTTTAAGCCCTCAACGAACTTGCCAAGAGATTACCCAACGAATTTTAAACTATGAGTTGAAGAGCATTATCTTTGCGTCTCAATCCACATGCCCAACAAATTGATTGTTTCTCTATCACAATTTTAATGTTAGAAATAAAGTGAAGTTTCCCTCCGGGTCAAATCACGAAGGTGGGTTACACTTTCGTGACAATCGGGTCTCCAAAATTTCGAAAAACATTTTTTCGGCCGAACTTATAATATTTTTCGGCCGAAAGATATTATTTTCGGCCGAACTATTTTTCGGCCGAAAACGTAAACGTCAAATCGAACGGTGCAATAACATCCCCCTCGATTTGCGTGTACAAATTTGGTCGGACGGATATTTTTTTTTTGGCAATAATTTTTCGGCCGAAAGATAGTTCGGCCGAACATTTGTTCGGCTCGCCAAAAGATAGTTTGGCCGAACATTTGTTCGGCTCGCCAAAAGAGTGTTTATATATTACAGACACATCGGCTGTGGAATTCTTTTCGCAAATTTGGGAAGTGGTAGGTGTATGCAGTAGTAGTAGCAGTGTTGGTTGGAGCCGCATCTGTTGGTCGGAGCCAAGTAGGGTCATCGTTGGTCGGAGCCGAGCAGGGTCGCCGTTGGTCGCGAGCGCATTGGTTGGTCAAAGCCGGGGTCGGAGCGCATCGATTGGTCGACGTTGGTTGTCGTTGCGAGCGCGCCGGTAAGTTGAACCTCATTATATACCGAATACCTAGATATTTGTTTTACACTCTTATATACCACCGTTAAATTCGCCATAGATATCTGTTTTACACTCTTATATACCGCAATGCTCATTACTTAATTTTAAAACACACAACAAGTGCCAAACATGTGTCCTGACTCGTAACATGTCATGTGTTTGTGTGTTTGACCCACAAGACCCAGACAGAACCCCTGAAGAATGTGTCATGTTACTTAAGGTCGGATATTAAGGGTAAATGGAGGAATCCATATTGTGGAAACAAAATGTTGTGATGGTTTATAATAACGTAGTTACCGCAATGATGGTTTATAATAACGTAGTTAAATGCTGTTAAGGTTAAATTCGCCATAGATATACCGCAATGCTCATTACTTAATTTTAAAACACACAACAAGTGCCAAACATGTGTCCTGACTCGTAACATATCATATGTTTGTGTGTTTGACCCACAAGATACAGACAGAACCCCTGAAAAGCATTTTTGAAATTTATTTTTATTTTGAATTAGAACCCCTGAAGAATGTGTCCTGTTACATAGAAATCAACTTTTGAAGAATGTGTCCTGTTACTTAGAAATCAACTTTTGAAGAATGTGTCCTATTACTTAGAAATCAATTGTTGAGCGTTGTTGTAATTTACTTTTATTTTGAATAATTTTGTATCTTTTTAGAATTTACTTTTATTTTGAATCATTTTGCATCATAGTTTTGGAAAAAATAAACGTGGCAGATAAATTACAACAGTGACAAATCAATCATCTTCAGTAGATAATTTAGTAACCAATATCTGCGCACTTGGGAATTTTCATATTTTTCATCATAGTTTTGAAAAAAACAAAATCTTTGAAAAAATAAACTTGGCATATAAATTACAGCAATGACAAATCAATCATCAATGACAAATCAATCATCTTGAGCAGATAATTTAGTGACCAATTTCTGGGCACTTGCGAATTTTCCATCTGGACAACATTTATTTACAATATTAGATTGATCCTCTTATTTTTAAATTCCAGATATACCTTGTTTTGAAATTATATAGATTCTAGATTTACACAAGCATGTTAAAGTTGTGATCTAAATTTCATGAAAGCTTAGAGAATTTTTTTTGGGACATCACTATTCTTTAAACCCATTTACACAAGCATGTTGGGAGTATCAACGTCATTGAGAATAAAAGTGTCAAAGTAAAAATGTGTATAAGATTGTATACAAATATAAATCTGTATATTTCATTAAGTGCTACAATGTGTATTTATTGTTTATGAATAAGTGGTGTGTAAAGTTGATTGGGTTGTGGTTTAGTGATAGTACATTCTATTATAATTAATTTAAGTTAGTTTTTCAATATATTTAAGTTTTTGTTTTCATTTTCATCTTTTCATT
>SNQJ01S0085616.1:0-34240 GCA_010110895.2 Picea sitchensis | reverse complement strand
ACTCACCCTCACTTTAGTCATAAAGTTATCTTTTAATTTGCATCTCACAAATTAATTTGACTAGGACCCACATTAGGCACTTTCTCCCCCTTAGGCACCTAGGGAAGAGAAACACTTGCCTTGGTACTTTATTTTAATTACAAAATTTAACAACCCAAAGGCATGTCACAGCATTAATAAAAGGCTCAATAAGATAAGATAAGATCATTTTATTAACATCCAACAAATGACCACAAAAGTAGGTCCATGGGACTAAAAGATACACCCAATGTAAATACAAAGTGAGAGTGCAAAATCAACTCCTAGGTAATGCTAAAAACAAGAGAAAGAAAGTGAAAGAAATAGTGCAACATATATAAGTGTCTAGCTAAGCTAATCACTAAGCCTTACCAAAAGATATATAACACTATCATAGGTGCAGTGATACAATGTAAGAGTCCGAGACTGGGAAACTAGACCCCTCAATGTTGATCAAGAAAGAGAGAGAGAGAGAGAGAGAGAGAGATGAGAATAATGTCAAGGTCTCTTGGTCCTAATGATCGAGGGTGAGGGAGGAAACCAAGGTACTGGCTCACTATCAAAGTCGCCAGGCACCATAGTGGGATTTACCCATATGATCCTTGGAGGGGCATAGTAGTGAGGGAGCCCTGCTCTCCTACCAGCAAAGGTTGAAGAGAAGAAGCTCTGAATAGAACCTCGGTTGCTTCGTTGAAGCTAGGGGTAGTTTGACGAGGAGTAGGCCCCTACTCTGAATCCATCTGGAGCTGGTCCAACCATCACTATGATGATGTGGGCTCTAATGCTTGGTCTGACACCTTCGAAATGGCCTTGCATATATAGATCACCCACTTAGAGGGGTGGTCAAGGGGAGACCCAAGGTCTCATAACTCTATTGTCTAAAATATTTTGAAGATCTGTGGTCATTTGTTGCCCCAATCAGTGTTTTCAAACTTGATCGACTTTGACTCGAACTTGGTTGAGTTGACCGAGTTGACCAAAAACTGCATCAACTTGACCCTCTCCTCAGTTTGGGGACCGATTTGGTACCCAACCGGCCAAGTCAATGCATGATTCGTTTGGTTCGGTACCCAACCAGTCCAACTTGGCCACGTCCATACCTACTCAGTTGAGTTGGTCCTCAACCTCACCGTGGCACAAATTTGAAGAAAAAGTTATTTTTTTTAAATTCTACCTAAACCCTAAATCCTAGCACTCTAAACCCTAAAAACAAACTATATAGAGACACCCCCCACCACCTTTATTTACTTCATACCTCTCTCATTAAGCATTTGTGAGAATTTGGAGTTTTGGAGCAATGTTGGAGTTTTTTCATTAGCATTTAAATATTTTATGTATTTTTTAGTAAACTAAGTCATTAAACTCATACAGTTCAAGTCATGGCTAAGTCCAAGTCCAAGTTGATGCTCGATCGATTCTGAGGCCGAGTTTGAGTTTCAAAACATTGACCTCAATCTAACAAAACAACATGAAAGTATGAGGTGATCCTCCTAGTAGTCACATGGGGGGGCGTGTCGTGCAAGAACTCATATATGTGGTTGAGTATCTCCCTAATGAAGAGGGCTAGGCATCTCTAACCATGGTATCAAAAGAAAGTGGGGAGGGAGTTCCCTGAGTCCCTATAGAGGCAATGGTAGGGCCCTGTTAAGAGTCAGCATGCACTATTTTGGCTGGCATTCTGAGATTCTCCCAGAGTTTAGCACTTGCGTTGAGCAAGAGGTTGGGGTCTATCGAAGACAGGTATATGATCGGTACGCGGTTGCTTTGTTTCAGAGTTAGAGCTAGCTTGGTTTCCCATGCATTTGAGAGAGATGTCTACATACAACAGGTGTCCCTACTTTTTAGGAGACACGGTTTGAGTGGGTTTCTTGATGGTTTGGAGCATATAGGGATGGTCCTTGCATGATTCTAGGCCTAATGACACTTTTTCGTGCAACATGCAAGAAATTTCTATGTTTAGCAGTCTGAGCTCCATGCCCCAGATTCATATTATGAGTACGCAGTACGGATCCTTGAGACATTCTGAGTCTTTTGGACCTCTTTCAGGATGATTTGTTAAAGATTTATATTTTTAGCAGGTTGAGCACCAGGGCTCGCATGTCAATTCTAATTACAGATTTGGATTCCTTGCACAAAATCGAATTAAATGAGTATAATATCATTGACATGCAAGAACTTTCTATTTTTAGACATTAGACACATGGCGGTGGTCTCCTAATCATCCCAAACAATTCTCTAAAGTTTGGTTGAGTTCCGGCAAGTTTTAAATTTTTGAGACCAGACGACTATTTTTGGAAACTTTTATATTTAGCAGTGGTCGTCATCTCCAGAAGCGACAAGTGGCAGGTCAAATTTCGACATGTGGCAAAGTTTCAAGGTGATGTAGCATCTACATGGCATCATTTGACCAAGGGCGCATTTTCCAAGGCATAAGTATTAAATGAAGATTTAATTAAAGAGAAGGGGATGCATAGGATGAGGTGGCACTACTCGAGAGAAATTTTAGTCAATCAAGGCTACTTTTCCTCACTTGTTACCTTTTCACTTTCCATGCATCAAATTCTCAAATTTCTCCCTAATTTGCTTTTAAATGCTAATTTCCTAAAATTTAGGAGAATCCCTAAAAATAGGGAAAATGCTTTTGTGGCTAACTCCAGATTTACTTGGCCAAATTTAGCATTTTGACATGCATTGGATTGCTAAAAATATCCTCCATGCATCACTCTCTCCCCTTAAAGCTAATGTGCATTGTTTCTTCCTTGTTATTCACTCCCTCTTCCCAAGAGTGCACCCTTGCTTCTCTCTCTTTACTCACACGTGTGGCGCATAGGTTGTGTTTACTCTCCATCCTCCCATCTTGCATGCGCCATGTAGCTTGCTTAAAGCTTATTCCTAAGCTATCTACTCCATATATGCGCCTTTATTAACCTCTTCCTCTCATGTGTGGCTTTCTATTTTCCATTCTTCATCTCTTGGTGCACCTTCCTCCTATTGTTTAGGGTACTTTCCTCTCTTGTGTGCATTAACCCATCTCTTTATTCACTTAAACTCACCCTCTTTACCTAGCACGTGTCTATCTCCTATTCCCTAGTTTCTATTTCCTCACCCCTTCCTATCCCTCTCACACTCCTCTCCTATTTTCCTCTCTCCCATGTGCATCCTCTCAAGAAACTAATGCACATATCTTCCTTTTCCATCACACATGGGATCATAACTCCACTTTCCTCGCACATGCATGCTTTCTCATCCCTCACTTTTCTTTTCTTACCTATGCACATGCTTTCCTATCCCCCCTCGTGTGCATACTTACCTCTTTTAGCCTCCTATGCGTCCTATGGTCTTCTTCCTTGAGATAGGCGCCCTCACACTATATAATGGATGGTCAGCATTGGATATTGGTCGGATTTTCGTGGCAGCCGCATATATTCTTTCTATCTTTCTTTCCTCTCTCTCTTCTCTCACATTCTATAGGTTTGCTACTTTCTCTTGAGCAAGGGTGATCATTGTACCGGTTGTTGACTTGTTGATTGTGGTGCAATCAACCCTTTGACAAGTAAATAATAAAGAGGTTTTGTGTTTGTGTCAAGCCTTACTTCTTGTTGGTGATTGATTTAATTCTTGCAATTGACTAAGTGGTTCATTGCTATTCATTGTGATTTAGCTATCTTATGAGTAGTTTTCTCTTTCTATTTCTTTCTATCTTTCTTGTGCTAACCCAGCAAGATCCCTCCAAGCTAAAAACTTTCTTTTTTCTCCACGTCTTGGGCAGAATTAACACGCTGTCCAAGACATATCAGCCGCTGTTTTTTGTCTCTTTTTGCAGAAAATCAGACCTTAAGACACAGCAGCAAATCACCCTAGGGACTCCCCCCTAAGGCTGGCAAGCACCATCCCAAACGAAGAAGGATCTAGCCCGGGACAATTTGGGGCTTTACTCCTTTAATTAGCCATTTTTTATCGCTGAAATTTCAGACATATCAGCTCAATTGGAGGGTGGAAAATTGTTCTAACAGGCCCTCTAATCTCATAGTAGAAGGGGCACTTGAAAATGAGGTGCATCTCTGTCACCAGCTCTTGTAGGTGGTACAACTGTAAAATCTTGTTTGGCCAAGGAATATGGTGATCAATCTCCACCCAAAATCTATGAGAGCCTACTTGGAGATAACCTAGAGGCATCCTGAGTGAATGCATCTAGTGTCTATGTGTTTATGGGGGCCAAACAATGACATCACCCCGTAACTCCAAGAAGTGCTCTAGATAGAAAGACATCTTCGAGCCTAGGCTCTCTTGAGGTGAGGTCCAAGTAACCTAGATGTACAATCTGTAGATGTCCTCTCTGATTGCCCAATTCTAGTCAACAAGGGATGGCTTGGCACATCTAGAAAGGACATGAAGGAAGGAAGGCCCTAAAGGGAGATGGTCATCGACAGGAAAAGCCGAGGAGCCTCTAAAAACCAACCTCATGCATGACCTATGGGGAAATCTGAGGCAAGGGCCTCTAAGGAGTAGAGTGCAAGGTAGGGATGACTCTCTCTCCCAAGGGAAAATTCCCCGAAGCCATGAACTCTATGTAGGAAAGAGACCAAAAGAAAGATGACCTTGACACAAAAGGGGTGGACTCCGAACTCCACCTAAATAATGCAGCAGGGAAATGTACATTTGCATCGGATGATGCACCTAAGAAGCAGTGTTTGGATTCTCTCCATTCGAGCCTAGTTAGTCTATAGCAAACTCGCTCACTAGATCTATGAGCCATAAAGGATCGTGGCTATAATAATCGTCTCCATGCTTAATTAATTAAATAAAAGTACCAAGGACAAGTGTTTCTCATCAGCTAGGCACCTAGGGGTGAGAAAGTGTCCAAAAGAGGTCTCTAGAAATTAATTTTATGAGAGATAAAATTAAATGTGACTTTGGGAATTTTGTGAGGGAAAATGAAAAGTCATGACTCTTCAATTTCCTCCACCAAGTCTACTTAGAGACTAAGGCGCCTTCATTCATTCATTCATTCCTAGAGTTTGAGAGAGTCGAGCTGGGAGAGAGACCACATGAGCAGATTTTGGCACGAATTCCAACGCAGTTTCTGAGCACAGAAATCGAGGCAAAGTACAGTGCAGCAGTGAGACTGTATTGTACAGATTTCTGAGTGCAGAAATCGAGGCAAAGTACAGCAGCAGCAGTGAGACCGTATTGTACAGATTTCTGGGCACAGAAATTGAGGAGCAGTTTAGGCACTATTTTCTATGTTGAGTTTATATGCACGGAAAACGAGATAAGTGTGTGTATTAATTCTGAAAATGACTGTTGTAAATATCTCTCATTTCTCTGAATAATAAAAGCCTCCCCTCTCTCACTGGTTTTCTCCTCTGTGGGTTTTTCCAGGGTCTGAATTTGTAGACCAAATCTCTGTGTTGAATTTTCTCTGTGTGAGATTTATTTATGATTAAAGTGTTGTAGCAGACTTCTTGTGTTTCAGTTCTGAGCATTTAATTTCATGCTTACTAATTTGCAGCAGTAAATGTGCAATGTGGGTTGGGCATTTAACTATGTGTCTCAGTGAGACTTGAAACCGGGTTGGGGTCTGAAAGTTTTACATGGTATCAGAGCTGGTTAGAGAAGAAGAACAGAAATATTTCAGCCATTAAAATCAGAGATTTTTCTAAGAAGAGGTACTTCACCTGGCAGATTTTTTTGTTGGACTTGAATTTTAGTTGAGAGAGTCATGGCCACCGGTTTGAGGGTTGAGGACAAATTGGATGGGGCTGTTAATTTCAGCCCATGGAAGGAGAGAATCACACTGATACTACAGTAAAATGAGTTGTGGGATATTGTGGAGAACACACTAACAAGTCATGTGACTGTGCCTACAGATGCTACTCTTTTGGTAACCTACACCAAGAAGAATATCAAGGCCAAAAGAATTATGCTTGATGCCATCAAGGACCATGTGATTCCACATGTGACCGAGAAATCCAATGCCTACGAGATGTGGGACTCCTTAACCAAGCTTTACCAGAGTTCCAATGAAAATAGGAAAATGGTGTTGAGGGAGAAACTGAAGGGCATCAAGATGAACAAAGCTGAAAATGTCACCACATACGTTACTAAAATTACTCAAGTAAGGGATGAGCTTGGAGTTGTTGGGGAGGTTGTTGCTGACAGTGAACTTGTGAGGACTGCTTTGAATGGGGTGACCAAACAATGGACTGTCTTCGTTGAGGGCATTGTAGCAAAGGGAGAATCTTCCCAAGTGGGATCGCCTTTGGGATGACTTCATTCAGGAGGAAACTCGGAGAGGATATGTGCTTGGTAGTTCATCCACTAGTAATGAGGAGGAGAATGTGGCTCTTGCAGCTAAAGGAAAGAGCAGGTCCAAGAAAGGTTCCAAGGGAGGGAACAAGCAGAAAGGTGAAGGGGAGAAAGACATGAGCAAAGTCAAGTGCTTTGCTTGCCATCAGTTTCGGCACTATGCTAGATAGTGCCCTAACAAGAAGAAGAAACAGGTTGCAGCTTCAACGGAGGTGGAAGAGTTTACTCACGGGTTTGAGAAGGAGTATTCTTTGACTGCTTGCCTCTCATCTAGAGCATCCTCCACTTGTATTTGGTACATTGATAGTGGTGCCTCCTGCTATATGACAGGAGTTCGTGAGTACTTTACTGAGTTTGCAGCGATTGGAGACCAGGAGGTGGTACTTGGAGATGACTTAGTGGTTAGAGCAGTTGAGTGTGGAACCGTATAATTTTAGAGGGAGTCTCTACCTCCCATGTTGTTGAGAGATGTCCTATATGTTCCGTCACTGAAGAAGAACTTGGTATCAATTTCCACTATTGAGGATAGGGGGCATGAGGTATTGTTCCATGATGGGAAGGTGCTCTTGTATCCTAAGGGATCTCCAGTCACTTCGGCCAAAGTGATTGGTATTCGACATGAGAAGTTGCACAAGCTCATGTTTCACCCTTCGAGAGCATTGTTTCATGGTACCAACACCAGTGACCTTTGTGAGTTATGGCATAGGAGGATGGCCCACTTGCATCATGGGGCACGGAGGATCTTGAGAGAGATTGTGTCTGGAGTGCCAGAGTTCAGTACAGAGCACCAGGAGGTGTGCAAGGGGTGTTCTCTTGGGAAGTACACCAAGACTGTTTTTCCAAGCAGTGATAGTAGAGCAGCTAGAATCCTTGATCTAATTCATACCAATGTGTGTGGTCCTATGTCTTCTGCATCTTTGACTGGGTTCTTGCATTATGTCTCTTTCATTGATGACTTCTCACGGAAGTCTTGGATTTTCTTCATGAAGACCAAAGGACGGGTCTTCCAACGGTTCCAAGAGTTCAAAGCTCTTGTGGAGAACCAGACAAGGAGGAAAATCAGAGTGTTGAGATCTGATAATGGAGGTGAGTATACCTCCAATGAGTTCAGAGACTTTTGTGCTCGAGAAGGCATCAGGAGAGAGTTGACAGTTCCATACACCCCACAGCAGAATGGGGTGGTTGAGAGGAAGAACAGGGCTATTGTTGGGGCTGCGAGAGCCATGTTACATGATCAGGGACTACCACTTTTTCTTTGGGCTGAGGCTTGCAACACTGCAGTTTATCTGCAGAATAGGAGTCCACACAGAGTCTTGGGGGATAGGATTCCTAAGGAGGCTTTCTCTGGGAAGAAGCCTGATGTTGGGCACTTTAGGATTTTGGGTGCCTTACATATTCACATGTCCCTTCTGAGAAGAGGACAAAGCTAGAACCCACAGCAGAGAAGGGGATCTTTGTTGGGTATAGTGAGACTTCAAAGGCTTTCCACATATACATCCCTTCCTTGAGGAAGACAATTTTGACAAGGGATGTGAGATTTGAGGAAGATGGAGCCTTTAGGAAGTCACGAGGGACTGAGAGGGGTGAGCAGTCATCACCTCAGATTCAGGTGAGTCCACAGCAGACTTCAGTAACACAGAGTTCAGGTCCACCAGTTTCGGTGACAACTGGACCACAGGTTACAGGGCCACAGATGTCAGGATCACAGGTCACTGGTCCACAGGTTTCAGGATCGAGTTCTCCAAATTCTACTTCAAGTTCACAGTCTTCAAGTGATGGGGTTGAGCAGGGAGAGTCCCCTCCACGGGACACTACTTCAGAGAGGAGGAAGCCCAAGTGGACTTAGGACACTTTGAGGGAGGCACAAGGTTCAGTGGGGTATCCCAGGCAAGCTGTGATGGAGAGTAAACCTCCAGAGAGGTTTTGCAGCTATCTTGCGATGGTGAGCAGCATTAGAGAGTCTGATCCTTCCACCTTTGAGGAGGCAGTTGATCGGGAGGTTTGGAGAGATGCCATGATGGAAGAGTACAATTCCATCATGAAGAATGATGTTTGTGAGGTGGTTCCTAGACCTAAGGGGAAGTCAATGGTGACTTCCAAGTGGTTGTACAAACTCAAGTATGCTGCAGATGGCAGCATTGAGAAGTACAAGGCTCGGTTCGTGGCTCGGGGCTTCTCACGGGTAGAGGAAGTTGATTATGATGAGACCTTTTCTCCAGTAGCTAGATACACCTTGATCAGGGCAGTGATCACCATTGCAACAGAGATGGGTTGGAAAATCCATCAGATAGATGTGAAGACCACATTTATGAATGGTCTCAATGAGGAGGAGGTTTATATTGAGCAGCCACCTGCATTTGTGGTGCATGGGAGTGATTCTCATGTATGCAGACTGAAGAAGGCCTTGTATGGGCTGAAGCAAGCTCCTAGAGCTTAGTACTCTAGGATAGACACATACTTGCAGCAGATGGGTTTCATGAAGAGTGAGGCGGATCCCAACCTATACTTCATTGGGGTTGGTGGTGATCCTCTCATTCTTGTGCTATATGTGGATGATCTCTTTATTACAGGGGCTGAGAGACTCATCGCTGGTTGCAAGGAGAGCCTTGCTTCAAAATTCGAGATGAAAGACATTGGGTTGATGCACTACTTCTTGGGGTTGGAGGTTTGGCAGGAGGATGGACATATCTTTCTGGGACAGGGTAGATATGCGGATGAGATTCTGAGGAGATTCCGGATGGAGGATTGTAGACCCATGTCCACACCTATGACAACCAACTGAAAGAAGCTACATTCTTCTAAGACAGAGTTGGTTGATCCCACATTATATCGTCAGTTGATTGGTTCGTTGATGTATCTGGTCAACACAAGACCAAATCTTTGTTTTGTTGTTAACTCTCTTAGTCAGTGTATGGTGGAGCCTTGGAGAGTACATTGGATTGCAGCAAAACATGTGCTCAGGTACCTTAAGGGTACAATGGATTTTGGCCTGAACTATGAGAGAGGGGATGGAGTTCGATTGATTGGCTATTCAGATTCAGATTGGGCAGGATGTGTCAGTGACAGGAAGAGTACCTCAGGTTGTTGCTTTGGATTGGGCTCAGCAGTGGTGTCTTGGTTCAGTCGGAAGCAAAAGTTAGTGGCTTTGAGTTCTGTTGAGGATGAGTACATGGCAGCCAGTCAAGCTAGTTGTGAGGCCATTTGGCTTCGTAAGTTGCTAGTTGGATTATTTGGTGTGGAGATGAGACCCACGATGATCTACTATGACAATCAGAGTTGCATTAAAGTCTCTGAGAATCCAGTTTTCCGTGACAGGTCTAAACACATTGAGATTAGATATCACTTCATCTGGGACCATGTTCAGAGAGGAGCAGTTGAGCTACAGTATGTTTCCACCGATGAGCAGATGGTGGACATCCTCACAAAAGCTTTGGGGAAAGGAAAGTTTGTGCCTTTCAAAGATGAGCTTGAGGTGGTGAGGAACACTTTCCTCGGTAAGAGGGAGTTGTTAAATTAATTAAATAAAAGTACCAAGGACAAGTGTCTCTCATCACCTAGCACCTAGGGGTGAGAAAGTGTCCAAAATAGGTCTCTAGAAATTAATTTTATGAGAGATAAAATTAAATGTGACTTTTGGAATTTTGTGAGGGAAAATGAAAAGTCATGTCTCTTCAGTTTCCTCCACCAAGTCTACTTAGAGATAAGGCACCCTCATTCATTCATTCCTAGAGTTTGAGAGAGAAAGAGCTTGAGAGAGTCGAGCTGGGAGAGAGACCACATGAGCAGATTGTGGCACGAATTCCAAGGCAGTTTTTGAGCATAGAAATCGAGGCAAAGTACAGTGCAACAGTGAGACTGTATTGTACAGATTTCCGAGTACAAAAATCAAGGCAAAGTACAGCAGCAACAGTGAGACCATATTGTACGGATTTCTGGGCACAGAAATCGAGCTGTTTTGGCACTATTTTCTATGCTAAGTTTATGCACGAAAAACGAGATAAGTGTGTGTATTAATTACTGAAGATGATTGTTGTAAATATCTCTCATTTCTCTGAATAATAAAAGCCTCCCCTCTCTCACTGGTTTTCCCCTTTGTGGGTTTTTCCAGGGTCTGAATTTGTAGACCAAATCTTTGTGTTGAATTTTCTATGTGTGAGATTTATTTCTGGCTAAAGTGTTGTAGCAGACTTCTTGTGTTTCAATTCTGAGCATTTAATTTCATGCTTACTAATTTGCAGCAATAAATGTGCAATGTGGGTTTGGGCATTTAACTATGTGTCTCAGTAAGACTTGAAAGCGGGTTGGGGTCTGAAAGTTTTACACTCCAAGAGGTGAAGTTTGGATGAGATGTCCCAAAACTGACTCTGAAAACATTATCTCTCAATGAGGGTGAGGGAGTCGTACCCTTTGTTGAGCCAAGGTTGGAGGGCCTAATGCATGCTAAAGTGAGGCCCCATTAACTCGACTCCCAAATAGGTGTAAACTATCATGATCTTGATCTCTCCCTCCTAGAATAAGAAATGTAGGTCAAAGAGAAAGCTCTTCAATGCATTGAAGATTATAACCTTTGTTTTGCCCAAGTTGACTGTCAACTATAGAAGATCACAAAAATTATCCAAGGCTTCAATTTGCTTCTTTAGGCCCTCAAGGGTAGAGGCCAACAAGATTAGGTCATCGACCACTAGGATTCATGCTCTCCTCTGAGCATGCCAAAATTATTGGTAATCTCAATCACAAAGGGAGAATTATCTTCGCGATCATGGCACTGTAAACCTTGCTTGGTAGGTTGTCTTCGTTGTCCCAATTTCTGATTTTTGCCTCTACTGGGGAAAAAATGCCTTAAGAAATTGGAAAACCACCATGAGACAGGACACCACCTACCAAGTTTGGAGAAGAACCCCCTGTAGAGCAAGTAAGTTTTTGTTAGAACAAATCCAAGAAGGGAAGAGTCGTGTGGATTAGGTTAGAATGTGGAAAGGGGCTTGAGAAAGAATAAGGAGGAGAGAATGAATCTTGGACAAGGTCAAGGGGATCTAGTGGGATGAGATAGAGCCAAGAAAGGGTGGGATAAGGATGAGATGGGGCAAGATAGGGCGATGAGTGTTGGGATTTGGGTACCTTGGAAAGTGGTCCCCATGTGCTTATGAGTCTCTAAGCACAAAGAGGGAAGACTATTACCCTTGTACTTTACTTTATAATTCTAATTTCACTTTGACTTAGGAGATTTAAGTCAAAAGTGAAATATGTCGCTTAAGCATTAAAGTGACAATTAATTCACAATGTGGGTGAATTAATAGACATAAAGCAAATAAGGAAAGTGGGTTTTCTTAGTGAGATTTTTGGATGAGATCTCACCCATTGATTAGACTTGGCTAGATTGGATCTAGCCCATTGATCTATTAAGGTTTGGCCAAATGAGGCTAAAGTGAGGGTTTAGTGCATTTTGAGATTCATTTTTCACTTGTGAGTTTTGGAGAAGAAGAGGGGCGCATTTCTCAAGGAGAGGAGGGCACACTTGATGAGGGTTTGAGTAGAAACCCTTGAGAGCTTAAGGAGGAAGCTCTTGTTGGCTTGAGCTTGCATGGAGAGGTTATCCATGGAGGTTTAGCTTCCATTCCTTGGAGGGCGCATGTTACATGGAGGAGGGGCGCATTACTAGAGGAGGCGCGCATATTCCTTGTTATGGTCACTTGGAGAGGAAGAGAGGGAGCCTTGAGATGAGGTCGGTTGCATGAGGAGGCTAGAGCTTGGGCGCATGCTTTCATGGAGGGAGGCATTCAACTATTAGCCTCAGTTATTTAGTGGGGATCTTTCATATCTGAGGAGGGTGCACTTGAGGAGGAGGGCGCATCATCAGTGGGGAGCTTTCACCTGTCAGATTGCAGTGAGGTCTATTTCAAAGGGAGGCTACTCATCAGTGCTTGATTACTGTGGAGGGGTTTCCAGATCAGAGCTTCCAGTTGGCATCTGCAACAGTTTTGGTGGATTTGGCAGCATTTATGAGGGGTGCACCATGCTAGGGCACTCTTGCTTGGTTTGGACTTGTACTTCAGCTTGAGATAAGCTGCTATTGTAACAGGTTCATCTATATTTTGTACTTGTTGTATTCCACCATCTATTTCCCCATTATATAGACATATATCCCAAACTGGTTTTCCCCGGAGGGGTTTTATCCAGGGTCATGTTGACCAAAAATACCTGTGTCAAATTTATGCATGCTTAGAAGTGTAGATCAGCATTTTAAAGTTAAAAGATCTAGAGGTAGTGTTATGTGTTTTAAGTTATATTGCATGCGCTAACATTGAGTAAAGAAAACACTTGCAAGGGCACCTTAAAAGAGCACTTAACCATCAAAATATTGAGCAGAAAGTTGGGTGACTGTTTTCTGTCCTAAAACAGCAAGAAAAGACAGCCACACAGTTGAAACTTAGAGCCATACTAAGGTCAAGGACAGACCTTAGGTGGCAGCCTCATAAGACCTCAGAAAATCTACAATGAGAATCAACATTAGCTGGGGCAAGAATTAGGGTGGAAGGAGGTCAAAGTGGCACCAAGGGAAGGCAAAGAGGTCACAATAGGGCTTAGGGAGGGAGAGGGGTCCAACATGGAGCTAAGGGAGTCGAGACAAGAGTGTGAGGGACCAAATTAGGGAACGAAGGGGAGAGAGAAACAAGGGGAGTTTGGGTAAGACAGGTGGATGTCATGGAGCTAGGATAAGACAAGGGCGACAAGTGGAACCTAGACCTCATCACTATGGGCCAGGAGGAGTGTCAGGAGAGCCAGGGAAGTGAGAGCGAGACAAAGATATCTAATTTTTGACCCTTCATCTTACTTAAAACTTGGAATTTTTCTCCACGATATTTTTATAATGTTTGATACACATAAGTTTTCATATTGGAATCTTGGATGTAACAATACAAATCCCATATAGACTCGAATCCTAGTTGTATCCAAGTTGAACCATAACAAATACAAATACAAATGGATTTAGAGGACTAGGGGGGTTAGATCTGATGTCATAGATTAGAAAAGATGACAACAATTGGTGCTAACACAAATGACTTGGATGAAGAAAAGGTGATCCGGAAAATGTGTAAAACACTCTGAACTCCTCATTTGTTAAACATTAATATCAATAGTAAGAGGGATGTTGTTTTTGGAGTACTTCGCATTCATTCATACTCGAGTTCCAGTTGGTGTTGGCATTACACATCCCTCCTTGCTGTTTCTTCCTCCCTGCTTTCATCATTATCTTCATCTTCCAAACTGTCCCCATCTTTGTAATGTCTACTTCTCCTACAAATGGGACAGCCTTGTCTCGACATTTAACAGGTCCACAACATGGGTTCTCCATTGTATTGTCTAGGAATGGCTTGTTGGCTGGCTGGTCTGGCTGGCTTTGTTGGCTTTCATAGTTGCTGGCACACTTGCTTATTTGCTTGCTTGCCTGTTTGCTGGCTTTCAGGCTTGTTGGATTTCTTGCTTGCTTACTCAAATGCTGTATTGCTTCATGAGTTACAAAAATGGGTATGAGACATAAAATTAAGTTGAGAGGTTGTCATTAAGAAGTTAGGATTAATTGGTAGGGCAGTTGCCCCCCCAACCATCATGTATGTCCTTGATGTGTATAAGATGGCCCCCTGTTTTCAAAGGGAATTGTCGTCACAAGTTGAGGCATCATTGTTTGTTACTGTGCTTCATATGCTCATTTTGTCGATCACTTGTAAATATATATGTAGCCTTCTGTGTTAAATAATGAAGACAATGCCATTCTTTGTAATCTCCTAAATACAGTTATTTCCATTGTTATATTTATTTATGTCATGTGCACACACATGCTCTGTGGTTATTATGTTTCATTGTCATTCTTCTAAACTCATAAGCTCAGGAAATCAAATTTCAAAACTCTAAAGCCTAAAACTACCATACAAAAAATACATCAAATTAAATAGACTACTCATTTGAGAGGCAGGATGAGCTTTTCGTTAATCTTATTTATGTATATACTAGTTTTCTGCTGCCACAGCTTTGCCAGAACACACATACCTGAGTAGCTATAACACAAGTGTGAGGAAGAAGGATAATAATTGTTCTGTATATTTTCTTTTGTAGATGTGAAGAATAGAGGAGGGTGCAAGATAATCTGCTACCCTCACAAACTCTCTACAGTGGCTTGCCTATAAAAAATCATATTAACTAATTAAAGTCAAAATGACTTCCAACCCAGGAAGACAGTAGTTTTGATATTGGCATACACCATTTTTCCTCTGACAATTGATAACTGCAAAAAGGAAAACAACACAAAAGGAAGCATAAATGGCGAAAGGAACAGCTCGAGAATTTTCTGTCTAGTACCTAGGCGGTCTGAGAAGTTCTTTAGCTCCTGATCCAAATTCTCAAAACGTTTCCTATCTTTTTCCCAAGTTTTGCTCAGTTCATCGACCTCTGCTTCCTTACTCTGAATACAATAAGAAGACCAAAACATCAGTTGTTGCAACAAGTTCTACAATCATCAGAATAACACCCAAAACACAATATCAAAAAACATGAAAACTCAATATCAAATAACATAGGAACATCACATGAGGTGGGACACAGCTTTGTCATTCACTTCTTGTCACTCAAAAATTCTCTTACATTCAGACACTCTTAAATTGCAAAAGGAGATGGTCGGCATGCAAGCAATTTGAATTTGTAAGGGCTACTGAATAATTTAGTATCTGATAATGAACTGAAACGCGTGGGTACAAACAAAAACAAGGGATTGAGAGAAAACAATAACCTTCATGAAAACTGGTCTAATATCTTCTTGTTATCACAAATGGACCCCCAAGAGTAAAAATAGAAACAAATGGGATAGAAGCAGAGTCCTTCTAAACTCAAAAGATAAGGTGTATATATTATATACTATGAGACATGCAGAATTGTCGAACTCAGGGAAAAAAGCATGGAAACAAAATAATAACTCTTGACTATTAATATCTAGGTTTGACTCACAATTCACTAGCATTCCCTGCAAAATGAGAGAAGGCAAAAGGAGTGTATTACAAAATCGGACAAAGCATAATCCAACAGTGGAATATGCAAACTTTGGAGCTTGAAGGTACAAAAGCCACATTGGAAGCTATTGAAAGATCTATACTAAGGATCTGATTCGTCTTGGAATCCTCAACATCAGTTGCAGATTCAATCATCTTTTTGTCTGAGTTTCATACAAATACAACAGCAGATAATAAATGCAGAAAAGAGAGAGACATAGTGTGACAATCAAATCTGGCTCACCGATTAAATATCCAAAATATTTGGAATATAAAGATATCCATAAGGGCAATATTGAATAAATAATATATATAAATGAGAATGAATAAGATATGAGATGATTGATTACAACTGAGGACCTTGTTACCCACCAGGCTAGGGGTAACTAAGGAGATTATGTCTTGAGGTCCACAGGTAGCAGACATGGAGTGTCAAGATCAGATTGACCAACAGAGCCCGAAGGGCCCCTCTTTTCATCAAAGCCTCATCATTCATCATCGGCAGCAAAGCAGCATCCACCGCATCAGCTTGGTCCAAGAAGACAGCAGGTCTTGCTCCATGAGGTAAGAAGTCTGGTATCATGGTAAGTGTCATTTTAATATTTGAAGCATGTGAGCATGTTGCCAAGAATCCTTTCTTGATTATAGAACGTTTGCTTGGAATTTATACATTTTGCCTAGTTTCACCTTGGTGAATGACATGGTCTCCTAGTAAGTAGGTCATTCTCGGGAAAAGGATCGCTACTGGGAAGTTCTTTGAAGGGTCATCGTATCATTCTCGTCCATACTTACCACCTTCCATCATTCTACCCTTTTGTTTCCTTATCGTTTGGGTCTTTGGGTTCATTGACCCAAAAAGGGATTGTACTTCATTTCATGGGAAGAAGGGGTTGAAGGCCCAGAGGTATTGTAGCTGGCAAAAGATAAAAGCCAATTATCATCCTTCTAGATGCTCGCCCTTAGGTCCTAGGAAAAATGAAATGTTTCTCCAAAAAATGAAGAAGCTGCAAAATAAATCACATAATTAATAAATGGCCCTCTTGTTGAGGGGGTGAATTGCGGTGTCTTTTACTTTCCCTTGCACATGGCACTCAATGTATCCTAGCTTCAAGTGGCATTGCGGTACTCTTTACTTTCACTTGCATACAGTACTCAATGTTCGGACTCTAATAAATTAAATGGCAAAGTGCTTGGAAAAATGATGCATTGAAAACGAAGGATGCAGTACACCCTCTACAAAGGCACCCATAAATGAGACAATATGAACCCTTGTATGTCAAGGACCCCATACCTAGAAGTCTTACCCCAAAATCCACCTCACACTCACTACATGACCTAGATAGGATCCTCTTGGGAAACATCCCTTGACCTGGGTGTTGGCTTACCCAATAGGGCACCATGACACCCCTCCCATACCTAAATTAGGAAAAAGTTATAAGGTCTTTGAGCATTTGTTTAATTTGAAAAGGGGGGTTTGAAGCGCATGTTTGAGTGGTTCTTGTATTAGATATGGCTTACTTGGCATGATTCTTGTGATTTGTGGACCCTTGGAGGGCGCATCTGTTTGTCTTTCCATGACCTTTCCCGGTGAACATGTATTCATGGGGAGATGACTTCGTTCGAACCTCCATGAAGGATTTGGAGCTCAGGGATGGATGCTAGACCCCACGTCTGGGGCACCACCTAATGATGAACGTTACACCTTGATGATTGAGGGCGCTGCCTTTGGAGGCACCTGGGCATGACTTGTTGGTGAGCTCCCACCTTCTTCCACTTGGACGTTGGCCTTTGGAGACCTAGACATCACCCATCTAGCCCATGACATCACTATTGAGAGGGCTAGGGTTTGATGGACATGATGCTTTGATGGAGAAGGTTTATGACATGACTTTTAGGCACGTGTGGCATGGTTTATGGCCTTTGGAGGCCTAATGTTGCACACTTCCAGCCCAACGTCTCACTTTTGGGGCTCAACATCACCCTAAGAAGGGATGACGTCACCTTTCTAGAGATTACTTTATGTAAAATTTGGATTTCTATGATTTATAAGGGTATTTTGAGAGGATGGCCCTCTTTATTTTACATTGACATTTTAAAATTATGTTGCAAGGTCTCTTATAAGTAAGAGACCTTACCAAATCATTTGGACATAACACTTTCCTCTCACAAGAGGGTATTGGACAGTAATTTTCACTATCTTTGGAGCTCTTGGTCTCTTTTACTAGTGCACTATCTCTTGGAGGCAAGTTTTGGATGTTTCTTGGCTTATTCTTGGTGAAATTTTCTGCAACTAGGGTTTGAGCATGGTTAAATCTTGGTGAAGTAAGTAAAATCTGCAATTTCATTTTATCTCTTGGATGTTTATGGTAAATTTTACTTGTTCATATTGAAGATATATTGCTTGTTTAAACCCTAGGAGAGGAGCATAAGGTGTTTCCTCCTCTTTCTAAATCATTTCATCCATTAATTGTTAAAGAAATCTTGCCTAGGGTAAACTCCTAAAGCCCTAAAGTGCTAGCACTTTAGGAGTTTGGTTCTAGAAGCTTGTTGCTATTAATTTAAAGAATCTAAGGAAGGAAAAGAATTTGCTAGAGCCCAAAAGTGCTTGCACTCTAGCAAATTCCTCTCTTAAGGCTTGAAGTTTAAAGCCCTAAGGTGCTAGCACCTTAAACTTCACCCCATTTCCTTAGACACTGCTATCATTATTCTCCAGGTTATATTTATAGTGTTGTTGCAAATGACTCCATAGCCCAAAAGGCACTAGTTCAATGCTCTTGTGAAGGAATTTGATCAAACAAACTTTCAAACATCTTTCTCTAAAGCTTCCACCAACTTTTTATAACTCTAGCTTAGCCTAATCTACTATCCTTATTGCTGCTGTTACAAAACACTGCTACAGCCATCTATTTACTTAAATTTGCTGCATAAACCAATCTAACATTATCTTAACTCATTCAGAAATTGCTTGTAATAATTGATCTATTGGACAAATGCTAAGTTTTCACTGTCTTTTCTTGCAATTCCGAACAAAATTTCTTGCGGCTGTTACAAAATACTATTGGCTGTTGTGAACTGTTAGTTTGTTGCAATTTTGTATCAGCTAGCATATATTTTCATTGTCTAGTGTCTCTTGAGGTATTACTATCATACTGGGACTTGGAAATTAATATATTACGCTATATTTGTTCTTGTTCCAAGCAAGTACCCAAAATACTTCCCTTTGCCTCAATTCCACAGACATAGACATTTGACTTAGGTAACCAGTGAGAGGGGTGTTCCAAGCTTGGCTCTATCACTTGCTATCTGATCCCTTGAGGCTATCGGGGACGCCTCCCATGTGGTGGACTTCATCCATCACTAAAACATGGGGATTTCCTACTAAGGTGACAGTGGTGGGTTATCCTATAGTTACACAGATTTGGGGACTTGTGTTGGGGCATTGGCATAAGTACAAATCCTGTGATAACAGGCCCCATTATTATAATAATAATAATAATAATAATCTATTTTTAAGGTCACGGCCAAGCCAGCACACCAAATTGGTGTATGAGACCCCCTTGTTTGTGGGACAAGGGACCCCCCTCCGCCCAGCGAAGAGTGCCCTTTCATTAATAGTCGTGTCTTTTTAATAAGACACATCTTTTCATTATAATGTCTTTTCGTTAATTAATTACTATTATTTCTTATTTATATATATTTAGGTTATTTATGTTCATAACATTGCCTTCCTCTTTAGAAATGCTTTGTCCTCAAAGCATATTGATGAAAAGGCTTTACGTCTTTACTCTCGCTTGTAATGTCTTCACATAATTCCTCGTTCTTGATGTTGTCATAGTTGATGATATGAGATAGTATGAACTTCTAAGTGTTGAGTAGAATTGTTGAACTGTAAAATGATTTAACCATCCTAATTCGACCCTTTTGCGGAACGTTGCGCTTATAAGATTCCCAAGATTTATTATGAAATCTAATGATACTGGTATCAGTATTCTTCGGAAGATAGGTTAATTGTTTCCCTTCTGAGGGATGTTGATACACTATCTGGTTAATGTACCTGCTCTTCTGATTTGGATGTCGATAAAGTGTCTTTGTGGTATGACTTTCCTTTATTGTACTTGTAGCATTTTCTTGGTTTACATTCGATATTATTTCTTCTTTATGCATTGATGTTGCTTTCTTGATTGTTGGATTTACACTTGGAAATTCCAACATTTGTACTCCAACATTCGAGTATGTCTTTTCTTTAGTTGGATTGGCATCTTCCTGAATTGTGATATTAATTGGATCTGTATTTGTTCCTTTCTATTCAACTTGGATTCTTTCACCTGAAGACTTTGATGCTTCCTCCTTGACAAGTTGTTCTAACTTATCTTCCAGTGACTTCTTATCATTCTTAAGTAACTTTAGACTATGGTCTTTTAAACGAGAATTTTCTTCATTTTTATCTGTGATAACTTTATCAAGTTCTTTTTGCATCTTTGATATTGACCATTGATTTTCCTGAATGATCACCTTTGACATATGTTTAAGGTCTTCTGATGTTATTGGATCTGATTCCAATGTAGAGTCTTGTAACGTTAATTTTTATTTTTATAGTAAAATGTCAAAAACTACTTCTTCGTGTTTAAAATGAATGTCCCTAGTGCTTCCACCCAGGGTGAACCTAGAATTATGTCACTATTATCACAAAATAAAGTTTTAACAATGAATTGTGATACAAAAGTATAGTCTCCAATGCTCAGTTGTAAACTACTTATGTCATATCATTTTTCATCCATTGAATCTATTGTCTCAATTATATTTGACTCAGGAATCACTTATTGGTTAGCACATTCAGTACTTGTTATCCCCTAGCCTAGGGATAACTAAGGAGATCGTGTCTCGAGGCCCACAGGTTCCAGACATGGAGTGCCGAGAGTCGGACAACCTAAGCATGGCCTTGGTGGACCCTTCTTTTCTTCAAGTACAGTCCACATGTCGCCAGTAGCAGCACCCATCACACTAGATTGGTCCTACAGTGGCAATGGGTCTTGCTCCATGAGGTAATGAGCTCGAGTATCATGGTATGTATCACTCTGATTTTTGAAGCAATTGAACATGTTGTATTGAATCCTTCTTCATTTCATGAAGTTTGCTTGGAAATTATGTTCTTTTCCTTGTCTAAACCTGGGAGGGTGACACAGTGCCCTAGTAAGTTGATTCACCTTTAGGATGGGTTGCTACTGGGTGGGTCTTTGAAGAGTCATCGTATGTTCCCTGCATACTTACCACTTTCCATCTTTATTCCTTCCATCTCCCCATCTTTTGGGCATTGGGATTGGCTACACTAGGAAGGGTTGTACCTTACCTCGTGGGAAAAAGGGGCGAAGGCCCAGAGGGTAAAAGTAGCTGGCAAGAGTTAAAATCCGTTTTGAAACCTTCGAGATGCTTCTCCCAGGGATCCCCAAGAAAGTAATGAAAAGCTTCTCGGTAAGAAAAGGGGACCCACAAGATAACGTGAACACTCAAGGTATTAGTTGATGGATAGGAGGTCTCATCACGAGTCGGCCTATTATGACCATGGACATGTAGCGATATGACATTACCACCTATCTGGTCACCAAACCAGGGTAATGACTCTTGGTTGCGTAGCCAAGAGAAAAGGGGTCTCATCACGAGCCATCCTTCTCATTTTCGTGAACTAATTTGTGGATGACACTGTCACCTCTTGTCACCAAGCCAGGACAGTGACCCTCAACTATTCCCTTGTAGCACAAGAGAAAAAGATCAAAAGAAAGAAAGCTAAGAATAAATGGCAATGAATGGGCTAGGAAACAATTGCATCCATGACAAGGTGCAGCTCACCCTCCACAAAAGCACCCACAGGTAAGACTCTACATTTCCCTGTTATCACATGCACCCCATACCACCTCATTCACTTGCATGACTTGGACCAAATTCCACCTAGGAAACACCCCAAACTTAAGGGGGATTAGCCCAATAGGACACCCTGAGACCCTCTCCAAATCTAAACTTATCAAATTGCATAATGTCTTTGAGCATAACGTCGTTGTGACTTATGAACCCCTAGAGGGCGTACTTGTTGTCTCTGTAGGACCTTGCCCGATAGATAGGTGCACATGAGGGAATGATTAGCTCGGACCTTCATGAGGGCTCAAAGCCCACAGATGGACGTTGAAACCCCAGCCAGGGGGTAAGAAGAGATTGAAGGCTTGCACCAGAAGAAAGAAGGGTGTTTCCTTTGGAGGCACTTTGGTGGACCTAGACCCAAGGGATTGTGCCCTTCCTACCTGAACATTGGCCTTTGGAGGCCTTGGACGTCACCTATGCAGCCCTGGACGTCATCTACTTGCTAGGGTTGTCACCTTGGGGGCAGTCCTGAGGTTATTGGCATGTGTGGGCAAGGATTTTTGGCCTTTCGAGGCCCAATGTTTCACTTTCTGTGCCCAATGTTTCGTCACACTAGAAGGACATGATCTCACCCTTAAGAGGGTCTTTAGATGCAAATTGATTTTATTTGTCCAGAATTTAATTTTTCTAAGAAACTGGCCAAGTCAACCTGATTTTTTGACCTAAAACTTAATTAAGGTCAAGTCTTGTATAAATAAACAAAAAGTGGCATTCATTTGAATCATAACTCATCACACACAAGTGGTGGACTGAAATTTCTGCCCTCTCTTTAAGGGTTATTGGCTGAAATAGCTAGTGTCCATCTCTTGGGGAAGCTTTATGGTGGTGTATCTTGGCATTTTTCATGTTGGAATGGTCTTCAACTAGGGTTTGACTTGATTATTCGTGGTGAAGTAAGTAGAAAATCTGCATTTTATTCATGTAATGAATGTGTGTGGTAAAATTTGTTTGTTTCATGTCAAAGATTATGAAATTGCTTGTTTAAACCCTAGGGGAGAAACATAAGTGATTTTTTTCTCTATAACTTTTCTACTAGCTTGAATTTGCCAATTATACATTGTTTTGGATGTGATTACTAGAGCCCTAAAGTGCTATCTCTCTAGTAACTTCACTCTAATTACCAATTATTTTTCAAAATCCTAAGGAAGGAAAGTATGCTAGGGCCTAGAAGTGCCTATTCTCTAGCAAAACCTCTCTTAAAGACTTTGATGCTTGAGGCCTTAAAGTGCCAACACCTCTTGCATCTACCTCTTTCCTTGGACAAGTATTATCATTTCTTAATGTCCCAAGTGATATTGTTGTTGTTATTGACTCCATAAGCCCCTAAAGGCAATGATTTCTATGCTCTTGTGGATGAATGAGATCAAAACAACCTTCAAACTCTCTTCCTTGAAGCTCTTACTAACTAACACTAACACTAACCTAGCCTAGTAAATTAACCCTACCTTGCTGCTGTCATAATCACTACGACAGCCATTACCTAGCAGCCTATCCAAACTTATATGACCTCTTAAATCAGCCCAAAATTTGTATAAGGCAAGGTACAATCAACCAAAGCTAAAAGTGTGCATTTAACTACCTCATCAAAGTACATTTTTGAAGGATTTATTGTTGCTTTTTTTATATGAGATATGATCGATATATTATTACAATGATGAGTGTTCCATATATAGGGGACATATGATGACCATACATGAAAGGATGCGTCCCTTGGATAATCAATAACTATTTATTATTATCATTTACTTATTATATATAGTATTTAATAATCAGTAATTATATTATTAATTATTAATCTAAGAGAATGTATTCTTGATGTTGTCCAAACATCAACACTCCCTCTCAACGAGGGAGACATTCTGCATCATGCCAAGCTTGTCTCTGAAATATACAAACTTCACCCTAGACTCATGACACTTGTCTGTCATCCATGGGAGACGTCTCTCTCCCACCTGAACCGAGGAGAAACTCATTTTGTGGCTCTCCCTTTGAGCCAATTGACTCTCTCTAAGATTGGGCTCACTCTGGGTCAGCATGTAATAGCATATAGCATATAGCATCTTTATCATTCCTTGTCAAATCACCATGACTAGGACAAAGACCACACCAGGATCGTTCACCAAAGGTACACACATGTGAGTGCATGTCGGCATGATGCTAACTAACGCGTGGAAAGCACCTCAAGCACCTCAAGTCCATATTATTCCTTGTCATGATCAAGGAAGGACTACGCCTGAGCCAATTTACCACAACTGCACTTTTATGATAAATGTATCCTATCTCCCTTGTCTGCAGCCCAATCTAGGAGAAGGTCCGTCCGATGCTGAAACATCAACACTCCCTCTTATCTAGGGAGGTATCTTTCCAGGATGTCTTCATCTAGTAGTCCACTGACTACTTTGTAATCAACTAGTAGCACACACCTATTGTCCAGAGACACACAGTATTCACCAATGGTACACAACCACCATAGTAGGAAAAGGTTTGTCACACATGGCACTCCCATGTGGACTTCTAGAGGCTACTCCCTCTAGGAGCACTTAGGGTCAACTCCCCATAGTGTCTGACGTCAAGGTCAACTCCCTTGACATGTCCTCATGTGCTCTCCACATGGGACATTGGGCTATAAGCCCAAACACACTTATCTCTTCTTGGATAAGTGTCCCACTTATCCCTTCTCGGATAAGTGTCCTCACAAATCAACTCAACTCAATTCACATAGGAGTACGATCTGGAGAATGTTTGTCACACATGGCACTCCCATGTGGACTTCTAGAGGCTACTCCCTCTAGAAACACTAGGGTCAACTCCCCATAGTGTGTGACGTCAAGGTCAACTCCCTTGACATCTCCTCATGTGCTCTCCACAAGGGATGTTGGGCTATCCCTTCTCAGATAAGTGTCCTTACAGATTAACTCACTTATCCCTTCTCAGATAAGCCCAAACCCACTTATCCCTTCTTGGATAAGTGTCCTCACAGATCAACTCAACTCAATCACAGAGGAGTACAATCTGGAGAATGTCTCAGAAAGCTGCAAACATCAACACTCCCTCTCAGCGAGGGAGGCATTTTCTGCCACGCCGGGTCTGTCACGAAAGTACTTGAACTTCGTCCTGGTTTGGTAAGAACATCAGCAACTTGTTGTTACACATTAAAATTACTCACTTCAATAGTGTCGCAAGTGTCGTCATTACAAGTGTCACAAGTGTCGCATCTTGACCACAAGTGTCGCAAACATCATACTGCCATCTTGCCTATGTCGTGCCTCTAACAACATCACAGGGACACTTAAGACACCCTCAAAGACTGGTTTAAGGAAAAGAAATCATTTGATGAAGAGTACAAAGCATTTGCCATGAAGAAAACCACTCAAAAGTCATTTTTGGAGGCCAACGCTCCCCTAACCACTGTCAGAGAGTGCCAGTGCTCCCTAGCCTTCTTTGGGGGAGCGTTGCAACACTTTGTGCCCCATTCTGAGGGAGCGTTGGGCTGTTTCAGGAGATCTTTGACTGTTGAGGAAAATCAGGGATAAATCCCCCTCATCTTTGGAGTTAGTTGGATTTGAATCTGAGGTCAAGGCTGGATCTTATGGAGGATCCACAACTAATGGAGAAAGATCCTCAACCTATCCCAAGAATCTCTAAGGTGGTTGGGTCTGTCCAAGCTTATATAAGGAGGCCTTCTCATGGTAAAAAGCACATGGCAGTTTAGAGGCATCAAACTTATGATGTCATAAGGGAGAATTATCAGTGAAGGCATAGTCATTTTGATAGTGGAACTTTTGAGCAAAGGGTTGGACAAGGAGAGCTGGGAGAGGTTGTTGCACCTTCATCAAAGGTCTATAAGTATTCTCTATTGTTCTCATTAATATACATATGTGCTTGGCCTATTTCTTTCAAGGTTGTGTTTATTCTACGTGAACTTGTCTCTATTAGATAAATTTGGTTTCAAGCTAATCTTAGTAGAATAGGAAGCTTGTTCTGTCTTTGTTTGTTTTGCAGGACTTATCGAGGAGCTTGGGGACTAAAGCTCAACACGGATTGTGCGAGGACGAACATCGTTAAAAAGGTACACCTTTCTTCCTCTTCTTTATACATTAGTTTAGCTAGGTTTAAAAGGATGTCAATGACCAACGTTAGCACCCTTTCTATCTTGGCCTTAGGAATCTAGAGCCCAAGAGGGAATCCACTTGTCCGCAGGGGGATTCTCCTGTAACAGAAATTGGCGACTCCACTGGGGAACGAAACTTTGAGTTTTGCTTCCTTTCCTAGGTCTTGTTTTAGACTTTGCTCATTTTTTAGATCTTATCCATGTTGTGTCTCTGATTCTTAGATATGTTGTTGGCTCTTGGATTCATCTTACACACTCAATTTCTGCATTTTTCTTGAGCTTTTTTTAATTTCTGGGCAAACTTTGGAGTTTTGAGAGGCCAATGCTCCCCTGCCTCTACCACCAGGGCGTTGGCACTCCCTTGCAGGTTCCCACAGAGCATTGCAACGCTCTAGTACCCTTGACACCAGAGCGTTGCTTCTTTTTTCTGCAAAAATCTTCTTGGGAGTTGATTTCTCAATCTTCTTTTAGCTGATTCATCTGCTCAGAGTTAATGCTATCTTAGTGTGTCCTTACTTAGCCTCCAACCATTTGATTTCTAAGGATTGATGATGTTTTGTTTGGTTTTTTGACATCTATTTTCCTTGCTTTTAGTCACTCTTCTTCCCTAAAATTTGGGATCGATCTACTGCTTTCTCAGTTATCTGATTGAATGAAAGTTGTTGTAAGGAATTCAAGGATCTACGCTCTGTTCCATTTGATCTTTGAGGTCATTTTCCCAAGCAATTCCTGGTTGTTCATAATCCATTAACCTTCTCTTACCTTCACTAGCAACTTCACCAATTTTCATGCATTCTGGGTGAGTTTTTGCAATTTTTTCCTCTTTTTCTGAGATTCTGGGAGGACTCGCACCCCCCAGGCCACACCAGAGCGCCAGCACTCCCCTTCAGTGTTTTAGGGAGCGTTGCAACACTCTGTACCCTTGTGTTAGGGAGAGCTAGTCTCTTTTTTGAGAGTTTTTGCCTTCTTCTGCTCAATCTTTTGCACCCTGTTTTGCAGAGATCTTTACCCAGAGTCTGTGGTTGGTTTGTGAAGTTGTTTGGATTGGTTTTTGATGGTTGTTTATGCTTATCACTCCCTACTGCCTTGCTTGGAGCTTGAAACCTTTTTGAGAAATGTGAAATTACCTTTTCCAGCTGCTTTTTGTCAGGACAGTTTTGAGTGATTTCTCTTTCTCCCTATCTTTTCTCTGCATTTTATTTGTGTTCCTTGAATGCTTGATTGGTTGTAGAATCCTTGACGGTTTTCTTGCTTGTTAGAACAAGTTTCTACTTGTTTTCTTTCATACCTCACTGTCTTGAGTGCATGATTTGTTTGTATGCCCTTTTGCTTTGTGTCTTTTGCATCTGCATAGGACCCTTTCTCTTGATTGAAAGTAGTGGAGCATTGAAGGTTTTGTATTTACTTTCTGTATACATCATAATCAAACAAAGAAGATAAATGCAGTTTTGCTTTTGGGTAGTGAAACTAGCTTGCATTTGAAGTAGCGGAATTGCATGGTTTTTGGCTTTTTTGGGACATTGTGCATCTGTAATGATGAATGTTTTCTCCTTCTCGTAGCATAGCTTTCATCAAAATGAAAAGATTGCATATTCATCTCTTTGCATAACCTTCGAGTCGGTCAAAACACCATATTGTCCACGCCATTTTCCTTTTGAGTAACAACAGCCTTAAAAAATCAAGCGCTAAACTAAAAATTGATTAGACATTTTTATATTTTTTGGTAGCAAACCTACATCAGATTAGTTATAGGACTTTGGAATAGGTGTGAAAGATAACTTTCCAAAGTTGCAAACAAACATAGAATCTTGTGTTAGGGAGCGGTGAAATCCAATTGCTACATTTTGTCCTAGGAAGACCTTCTCACACAAGGGTCAAACCTGAGGTCGCATTAAGACTGGCAGAGTTACTCACCCTGCTTTGTTGGTCTTGGTGTAAAGATTGTGTGCATTATGGGGGTCGCTTGAAGGTATACCCACAATGATGAGTGGAAGCCTTTCAAGTTGATTTCGGGCCAAATATCCTGCCCTTGCACGTGGATTGAACTGTCGATTGTTTCCCCAGGCATTACTATTGTAGTTGGTAACCTTAGTGGCCTATCTCTTTAGGGTCTTTACACAAGGTGACTGTGGAGGGGCAAGTCTTCACGGTACCTGGAATCGACGTTGGCCAAACTCACTCGGGCTCCTTGGAGGGTATACCCATGATTATGTGTGGGAGCTTGCACCAAGGCGTAAGTCCGTTAAGCAAGTCGTCAACGTAACTTTTCCACCCACTATATCTCAGCCCCTTCTTACTTTGTTCCCGCGACGTTGGATTTCATCCCCAACTAGTGTGCTCATTGTGAGAAGGTTTTGTTTGCTTGTTTGCTTACTAGATTTTTAGCGTGTGTTGTTTGTTCTCCCTAGCAGAATCTAGGTTGGATCTTTATTTTTTATGGCGTTAGTTCCCGAAATGGCCAATGAAGGAACCCCTTTGCCAGGGGAAACCTTTGTTTTTCCTTCTTACGGAAACGTTGGTCCTCCTTACATCGCTACTTTGAGCCTTCCAGGTCTCACAATTGGGTTATCGGTTGTTGATATTATGGTAGCTTCGGGAGGTATGAACCTCTATTGTGACCTATGACGAGATTAGAATATTCTGGAAGGAAGCAAAGAAATGAATGTAACCCTAGACTAGATGTCGGCTGAAGAAAGATAAATAATATGAATTAATTAGAACCCAGAAGGAGAAGTCGGCCCAGGCAAGTCTACCGAAAATACTATAAATACAGGGCGCCAGTCTCTCATTTGTCACATTCACAGAATTGCAGAAGTCACTTGTGCGCACTACAGTCTGGCAGTTTTGTGCGCAAGTTCTAAGGAAGGTGTTGCGTCAGTTTTTGGGTTGGACTATCTAATCAGCTTTGGTTACTTTCTTGCTTGGTGCATTAGCCTTGCTTGGCTATTGATTGCTGCCAGGATTCTTCTCTGGCAAGGTCAAGGTGCTCGGAGGGTGGCTTCGGCCTATGGTTGGGTGACAAGGGTATTGTCAATGGTAAAACGAGCACAATCCTTAATATTCTAACAGGTTATGGGCCCACACCTCCTTCATTCAGTCTAAACGCTGGAAGGAAGCATAGCCGCTAGGATATTGAGCTCGCTGAGGAACTACTGCTAGGGTTACTAGCAGGAGCAGCTTCCAAGACACTACCGCTAGGGTTACTAGCAAAAGCAGTTGCAGAACACTAATCTCAGATCCAACACCTTGTGATGGAGCATCTCACTCAAGGAGAAGATATTCAGATGCGCCCTAGTTCAGTGCACCTTTTGGCTATCTCAGAAGACAGAAACGTCAGAGTTGAAGTTTTGGATCAAAGCATGACCAGCTACCAGTGAACTGAAGACATGAGTGAAACGATTAGTCTTTTACACTACTCAGCACTCACTGGAACGATTGAAGATGACATGTGGATAATCGATAATGGAGCTTCTAGGCACATGACGGCAGATCAAGCCAGACTCTCAAACCTAAATGAGAAGAAGACATCGTACAAGATAGAGCTTGGAGACAAAAGCACTTACCCAGTCGAAGGATTTGGACAAGCCTCCGTCAAGTTGAAATCAGGTAACAATGTTCACTTAAGCAATGTTTTATATGTACCTGGTTTAGAAAAGAATCTTGTATCGATATCTTGCCTAGAAGACAAAGGAAACAGAATAGCTTTCGTGGATGGAAAAGTATTATCATGGCATAAAGACTCCAGCATAGAGAATGCTAGGGTTATTGGAAGCCGTGAAGGAAATTTGTAGACTACTAGAACAAAATGAAGAAGCTCTCGTACATGACGAAGTCAACCCTAATGAACTTTGGCATAGAAGGTACGCTCATATTAATTATCAAGCATTACCCTTTCTCAGAAGAATGGTTGAAGGAATACCAGAATTGAAATCCACATGAAGGAATTTGCAAAGGATGTGCCCTTGGGAAGAATATCAAGAAACCATTCCCAAGCAGCAACAATAGATCTAAGGAGATCCTAGAGCTAATACACTCAGATGTTTGCGGTCCGATGCCAGTCAGATCTCTAGGAGGATCTCTTTATTGCGTAATCTTCATAGACAATCATTCAAGAAAGACTTGGCTATATCTACTGAAGACAAAAGACAAAGTATTCAGCGAATTCCAAGAATTCAAACCAGAGATAGAATGGCCCAGGGTGGGAAATGGTCCAGGCTCAGCAATCAGGGACAAGTATTCCTTAGGGCAGATTCATTCTCTCCAGGTTACACTTTGTTTAGTGTCGGAGGAATGGTCCAGGCTCAGAAATCAGAAACAATCATTCTTCCTTGTTTGAGAAGAATAGGGCAGATAGCCCATCGTTGATGTTCTACTCTGAGGGCAGATATTCTTTCAGATCTCACAGATGTGAATGAAAGATTGGCCCAGATGATTCAATTTATATCATAACATTGTTTCTGTGCAGGTTGATATCAGATGATTGTTATGTAGAGTTATGCTACTGTGGTGGATATGTTACACTGTTTGTGACTATGTGTCACGGTCTGAGTAGCTGTGTACTACCATGGATAAACACGGATGTGTTCTATCAATTAATATTGTACTTGTGTCATGGAGATTATCCAGTTGTATAAATAATGACAGTGCTCGTGATGCTACCAGTTGAATGGTCTGTTTGTGCTCAAGACCATACCTCCCTAGCTAGGAGGGAGTGTTGATATTATGGTAGCTTCGGGAGGTATGAACCTCTATTGTGACCTATGACGAGATTACAGTATTTCGGAAGGAAGCAAAGAAATGAATGTAACCCTAGACAAGATGTCAACTGAAGAAAGATAAATAATATGAATTAATTAGAACCTAGAAGGAGAAGTCGGCCCAGGCAACTCTGCCAGAAATACTATAAATACAGGGAACCAGTCTCTCATTTGTCACATTCACAGAATTGTAGAAGTCACTTGTGCGCACTGCAGTCTGGCAGTTTTGTGCGCAAGTTCTGGGGAAGGTGTTGCGCTAGTTTTGGGGTTGGACTATCTGATCAGCTTTGGTTACTTTCTTGCTTGGTGCATTAGCCTTGCTTGGCTATTGATTGCTACCAGGATTCTTCTCTATCAAGGTCAAGGTGCTCGGAGGGTGGCTTCGGCCTATGGTTGGGTGACAAGGGTATTGTCAATGGTAAAACGAGCACAATCCTTAATATTCTAACACCGGTGTGGTTGTTTTCCACTCCGGTGATCGCGAATGCAAGTGCTTCAGATGTAAGCACACCACCCACACATCAACCTTATGTCGACCTTTCTCCTTCTTCACCCATCAGGTCTCCTTCCATTTCTCCTTCTTCGCCTAGTGAAAGCTCTAAAGTGAGTAGCCAGGTTGATAAGAAGAAGACAAAACGAAAAGAGAAGAAGAAGAAGAACTTGAAAAGGACCAAGCCTCCAACTACATCAGATGTTGGATCCAAGCAAGCAGCTACTGTTAATAGTACTGAGAGTGTTGATGAGGTCAACAAGATTAAAATGAAGAATCTGAAACCCAAATTCCCTTGCAGTCTCTGTAAGGGTGACCACTTTCTAAGGGATTGCACTGGTCTTCCCAAGGTCTTAGAAATGTGGTCCTCCACGTCATCGGCCCCTGCTAGACATGTTGGTGATGCCTCGTCAACTAGTGACGTTAAGGTTGGTAAGAAAAAGACAACTGTCAAATTTCCTTGTATGTTATGCGAAGGTGATCATTATTCTCACCTTTGTCCTCCTATGGACGAGGCTTCTTCTCTTTTGGAAAAGCTTCAACTTCCAACTGGTAATCGTAAGATTTCCCCGAACCCATCGTTAGTTGATAGAATGGTCAATCCGGTTCCATCCCCGATCAATCCGGTTGATCAGGTGGTCAATATAATTTCATCCTCGGTTGAACCACTAACCAAAGTAGTTGATCCAGTTTCGTCATCGATCAGCCCCACTTCTCATCCAAAAAGTGAAACCCAAGTGACTGATCCAATCCCGTCATTGGTCAGTCTCACCCTTCATCTGAAGAGTGCCAACATGGTCAATCCCACTCCTCCTCTGACGAGTGCCAAAGTGGTTGCTCTGGTCCCTTCATCGGTCAGTCTGGTTGATCATGTCGTCAATCTAGTCACGTCCTTAGTTGAACCAGTTGACAAAGTGGTTGATCCGATCCCATCTTCGATCAATCCCGCTCTCCCGTTAGAGAGTGCAACCCAAGCGGTCGATCTATTTCCACCTGTCGACCCCATTCTCCCCTTGGAGAATAAAACCCAAGCGGTCGATCCGTTTCCACCTGTCGACCCCATTCTCCCCTTGGAGAATAAAACCCAAGTGGTCGATTTGATGTCGTTATCAATCGATCCTACTCTCCCGCTAGAGAGTAAACCCGATACTGCCCACGTTTTTCTCGTTGATACAGGATCTACCGTGCCGGGGGGGATTCCTCCTTCTCCTGCAAAAACCCCTCCAAGTAATGAGGCCATCCTTTTTGATCGGGGTGCGTTAATTGGACCTCGTCTTCCCTCTCACATTCCTTTCAAGATTACAGTAAAAGTTTGTGGTCGGGACGTTCCTAAGACATTAATAGACGAAGGTTCGTCCATTAGTATTTTGTCCTCTATTGCTTGGCAAGCTTTGGGTTATCCTCGGCTTGTGTCAGTTACCCAGACTCTGTTCGCTTTTAACAAAAGAACCAGTCACCCTTTAGGGATCCTTCCCCAGTTTCCTGTAACTTTGGGAGGGAAAACTGTCTTTATTGACGTTATGGTAGTCTAGGACCCCTTGGATTTCGATTTACTCCTTGGGCGAGAATATGTCTATGCCATGAAAGCTATTGTGTCCACTTTTTTCGTGTGATACCTTCCCGCACGATGGAAGAATGGTGACTATTGATCAACTTTCGTTTGTTGGCCCTGACTTGACCATCAACCCAATGACCTCCCTAAATGGTTCTTATATGCAGTCGGTATCACCCCTGCCACAGGTCAATTATGTGGTGTTGTCTCCCGTGACTTCAATTTCTGATGACTTGGATCCGGTCGTTGACATGGTGATCTCTTCGATAGGGCTATTGGAGCCTGATCTCCTTACCCTTGTCGAGACCCTCAACATGTGTTCCTTCCAGAGCATTCTTCTTCCATCCAGTGAAGATCTCTTGGAAGCCATGACCGAGTTTTGTCCCTTGACATGGTGTCCTTCCATAGCGTTATCCTCTTGGAAGCCATGATCAAGAAGAGGCTACGAGCATAGTTTCTCTTCTCTGTGGCAAGTTCATTAAAAAATGAAACAGAGGCTACGAGCATAGTTTCGCTTCTCCATGGCAAGCTCGTTAAAAAATGAAACAGAGGTCACGAGCATAGTTTCATTTCTCTGTGGCAAGCTTGTTAAAAAATGAAACAGAAGCCTTGAGCATAGTTTTCCTCTCTGTAGCAAGCTTGTTAAAAAATGAAACAGAAAACTGGGGATTCAACCCGGAGCCCTGAGCATAGTTCTTTTCCTGTGTCAAGCTCGTTAAAAAATGAAACAGTCACCTCTCATACCAAGTCGAGTCTTTCGTCAGGTCTCGTATTTGAACCTTCATTTCATCCACCTTTATCCTTTTTCACCATCTAGTACAGAAATTGGTGACAATCTCAAAGTCGATGAATGAATTGAAGTTTGGGGGGCATGTCTCCAGCCTTTGATTATCATTTTGGAGTTAAGCCACTAGCTTTTCAAGCTGGGGCCAGAGTACCAACCATCCATAAGTATCCCTACCTTTGGAAATTACGTTGGGAATTTACAAGCATTGTTTAACTTTGTTTCAAGCTTGCATCTTTCAAGTGATAATTTATCTCTTTTTCGGCCTCACGAGACTAACATTACAAAAAAGGACAACCCTGGAGTCGTCTTTAAGTTCTTTTCAGACTCTAAACATGAAAAATCACCGAGTTTACCTTCTCTGGACTCGTTAAAAAAATCATACATTGAAGGGCCCATACGGGACCGAGCCCTTGATCCTCAACCTATCCCAAGAATCTCTAAGGTGGTTGGGTCTCTCCAAGCTTATATAAAGAGGCCTTCTCATGGTAAAAAGCACATGGAAGTTTAGAGGCATCAAACTTATGATCTCATAAGGGAGAATTATCAATGATGGCATAGTCATTCTAATCATGGAACTTTTGAGCAAAGGGTTGGACAAGGAGAGCTGGGAGACGTTGTTGCACCTTCATCAAAGGTCTGTAAGTATTCTCTATTGTTCTCATTAATATACATATGTGCTTTGCCTATTTCTTTCAAGGTTGTGTTTATTGATTTTTGCTCTGTTGAGAAAATCGGCTAAAAATCGGCAAAATCGCGAGAAATCGCGATTTTTTCAAGGAAACGATTTTTTCCAAAAAAATCGGCCGATTTTTTGGCGATTTTTGGGCGATTTTTTCGAAAAAATCGCCAAAAACTCGCGGGTTGTTTGCAAAAAATCGTCTGTCCAAAAAAATTTAGAAAACCGCGGGGGGGGAATGATGTGTTTTGGTGTGTAGATAAGGGTATTTTTGCCTTACTAGTGCTATTTAAAAAGGTCCCCACCCTAGTATTTACTGGTATTTAAGTAAAAGTGACATTCTCCTTTATCTTTCATTTCCATCATTTTACTTAAATTTTTAACATTACCATTAATTGTTTCAAGATGTTTGAGAGTGGTTCCAACCTCATTGGACTTCATATGGAGAAAGTAGAATTTTAGGTCCCATTCAAAATTCAGCAAACTTAACAGTTTTCAGGATTTCAAGAATGGAAAGATTGCAATGTTTCCACTGGATTCTATCATGTATGAGGGTATGGAACTGACATTTAATCAAGAGAAACAAGCCCTT
>SNQJ01S0085615.1:31343-60431 GCA_010110895.2 Picea sitchensis | reverse complement strand
AATCTTTCTGTGCAGTCGGCCTTTTCCCCTTGAAGGAGACGCCCTCTCAAATCCTGATAGGAAGGGCCCCTATACCCCGGGCCAACAATTGCAGCAGCTTCAAACATGGGATGGTAGAAGGGGTTATTGGCAATGTTAAAAGGCATATCACTCCAAAGAAAACATTTGGCCACAAGCTGGTCGGCCTCCTCCGCCTCTTTTTTTTTAATCAATGACTGAATAGAAGGTTGCCCCCCAGGTGTTGACCTCATCACAAAGTAATATGAGGTTGATGAGGGGGCTGCAGAAGCTGAGGGCCCTATGGCTAAGGAGTGGGATTGTGGTACTGTTGGTCCCCCCTCAAAGGCACTTGTTCCACTGTATCTATTTGCAGTGGAAAGTGCAAGTTCTTTTTTGCGAGCCTCGGTCGCATCCCTCTTATTAGCCATATCAATGAGTGATTGGTTTGCAATATGCACAATTTCCGGGGTACTGTTTCGACAAGGATCCACATCAAACCCAGGGATTTTGGCAAAGTGGTATTTCAAGCGGCTAATTCCTGCAAAAATCTTTTTGCCGCAAAGATTGCATGTCAATACTTGTCTATTGGGAAGTTGCACTGGTTCACCATACACCCACATTGGATCCAATGCCTTCAACATTTTCTTTAGATGAAAATATTAAACCTACGGCACAAAAAAATAAAAAAATAAACACACGATAATGCAAAGGTTAAATAATAAGAGATAGATGAATTAGAATGATTGAATCTTCCATTCAAAAAAAACAAGAAGAGGCACATTGCAAACCCTAGCCTAACTCTAAAAATTAAAAAAAGAAAGTTCAAATCTTCAAGTTCAAACTTCAAACAAATGAAAGAAAAACGTTTTTGATCATACCTGGAAATCTTGATCTCTCCGCTGACGCTAATGGAAGCAAGATCCTTGGCTTTCTCCTCCTTGGATAGATGCACAATGGTTTTCCTCACACCTCTCTAACTCTCTCACACTTCACAAGTGAAATAATGAGCAAAAAAAGACACCCGCAGCCTCTAAAACCCCTCACGCGCATTTTATCCGCTAAAAAATTTAAGCAGGCCAAAATATTCCATCGACTCACGACACATTGAGAAAATGTCACAAGTTAGTGAATGTGTCGCGACACATTGAAAATTTCGGAAGTTTCGCGAAATATTCGGAAGAAAATTTCGGCCAGGTGAAAATGTCGGCGACACATCCGAAATTTCCGATATAACGGCGATATATTCAACACTGATAGCAACAGACAGCCGCATGTGTAGACCGTATGACACATCTATTGCAGGTCATACAACACATGAGGACCGTACAGTCATAGGGGCAGTCACACATGCAGGTCGTACAACAACAAGTCGCACGTCCAAACTGCAGGTGACATCAACAAGACCATACAGTGGTACAGGGTGACATTAGTACTCGTACAGGTGACGTCAGTAGGGCCATACAACATATTTGTAAGTTGGAAGGTTTTTCCGAAATTTTGTTGAAGTTGTAAATTTCTCTGAGAGGATTGGTTTTGTCCTCGAGATTCTCAATCTGAAAATTTTACTGAACATAAATTTATGTCTCGTGTATGGATGATTTCTCTCTGATATTTGTGCTTCCTCTACAATTTTTTGCCATAAATTTAGTGATAACAGCCCTTGTTTACTATTTGAGGTCACTTGGAAGTAATTTTCAGATCTGAAATTGAATGCATTGAATGCTTAAAATTTGACATCGTATCAAAGCATAGGCTCTAGAGAGAAAGGGTCATCTTCTTGAGACACAAGTTGTTGCAGATTTGTTACTGCAGACTTGTTACTGCAGATTTGTGTTGTTGCCAATTTGTGCTCTTGTTTGGACACGATGGTGAGCACTCTTAGAGTTCAAGACAGGTTGGAGGGGGCCACAAATTTTTGGGCCTGAAAGGATAGGATTATTTTTCTCTTGGAAGAAAATGATCTCAAAGATTACATTGAGATGGTGATTCTAGATCCAAATGATGCACAGGAATTGGCTACTCATAGGAAGAAGGAAGTGAAGGCCAAGCCGTTGTTGTTGGCTTATGTGAAGGATCACTCAATTCTTCATATTTCCGAGAAGAAGACAGCTAAGGATATGTATGATTCTTTGGTGGGATTGTACCAAAGCTGGAATGCAAACCGAAAGTTGATTTTGAGGCATAAGCTTCAATCTATTGAGATGTCCAAATCAGACACAGTTGCTAGCTACCTCATGAGGATCACTCAGATTCGTGATCAGCTTGTAGCCATTGGTGAGGCAGTTGATGACACAAAGTTGGTGAATGTGGCATGAATGGTTTTCCCAGGTCTTGGCAACAATTTGTGCAGGGGATTTGTGCACGAGAGAAGTTGCCACCATTTGAAAGACTGTGGATCGATTACATCCAGGAGGATACTCAAATAGAATCCAAGAATGGAAAGCAGAGAGGTAGTGATGATGAGAACCAGGCCCTAGTTGCTCACACTAGAAAGGGTAGAGGAAAAGGTTCTCCAGGGAGAGAGGCATCTCCAAAGCAGTGGAAGAAGAAGGACCTTAGCAAGGTCAAGTATTTTGTTTGTCATAAGCTAGGCCACTATGCTTCACAATGTCCACAACGAATGAAAGGGAGAGGGAAGCAACAGGCATCATCAACAGAGGTGGATGAGGTTGCAGACGGGATTCAGAGGGAGTTCCTATTGGTCTCTACCCTTTTTGGTACAATTTTCGGTACTAGGACTTGGTTGGTGGATAGTGGAGCTTCTCATCATATGACAGTATCACAGTAGTCACTCACTAGTTTGTCTGAGGAGGACTCGAGATTGCAGATGGAGCTTGGTGATAATGCCAAGTATGCAATCAAGGGAGTTGGGACAACTTCGTTTCAGCTGGAGTCCAGAAAACCTCTCAGAATGAGTGATGTGTTATATGTGCCAAGATTGAAGAAGAACCTACTTTCTATCTCAACTATGGAGGATAGAGGATATGCAGTGGCATTCTCAGGTGGACAGGTTCTTGCATGGATGAGAGGATCAAGCGTTGACTCCAGGGGTCATTGTTTTTCGTGAATGTGGTCTTTACATGTTGACTGGACAACTAGCCCAGGCCTTGGTACACGACAGTAATAGTCTATGCGAGCTTTGGCACAGGAGATTGGGACACTTGCATTATAGGGCTTTACTGGTGTTGAGGAAGATGGTTACAACTCTTCCAAAGTTTGGAGCAGAGCACCAGGGTGTATGCAGGGGTTGTGCACTTGGCAAGAATGACAAGGCTTCTTTTCTGAGCAGTGATAGTAGGTCCAAGGGGATCTTGGATCTAGTACATTCAGATGTGTGTGGATTCCGAACCGATGTCAATTCCATCTTCGAGTGGTTACTTGTATTATGTGACCTTCATTGATGATTATTCTAGGAGGACATGGATCTTCTTCATGAAGACAAAGGATGAGTTCTTTACTCGATTCAGGGATTTCAGGGCTCTGGTGAAGAATCTGACAGGGAAGAAGATCAAGTTCTTGAGGTTAGATAACAGGGGCAAGTATATCTCCAATGACTTCAGATATTTCTGCAAGCAGGTAGGGATCAAGAGGGAGCTGGCAGTGCCTTTCAACCCACAGCAGAATGGGGTTCCGGAAAGGAAGAATCAGACCATAGTTGAAGCTACCAAGACGTTGTTGCATGACCAAGATCTACCTATATTGCTTTGGGTAGAGGCATCTAAAACGCCAGTATATGTTCAAAATAGGAGTCCACATAGGATCTTGGAGGACAAGACTCCCGAGGAGGCATTCACAGGAGTGAAACTAGAGATAGGGAAATTGAGGATCTTTGGTTGTCCAATTTACATCTATGTTCCTAAGGAGAAGAGGATGAAGCTAGAACCTTCTGGGAGAAAGGGCATGTTTGTGGGATACAGCGAAACTTCGAAGGCCTACCGGATCTACATTCCAGGACAGTGGCAGATTTAGGTTAGTCGAGATGTCAAGTTTGAGGAGGAGTTATCTTTCAAGAGGTACAGAGAGACCACAACAGAGACAGATGGTGAGGAGCAGTAGGCTCTGAAGGTTCAGGAGAGCATAGGTCCATCCAGTACAAGGATTCAGCCTTTAGACCATGAGGAGGGGTCAAAGCAGTCAGTGGATCCAGTGGACTGTCCTAGTGATGAGGACACGAGGCCTAGATGGCTTCAAGATACCTTGAGAGATGCGGAGAGGCATGTGGCCCCTCGGGGCTTCAAGGAGAGTAGGATTCCACAGAGGTTTTCAATCTATTTCGGAGTTTATGAGTAGCATCATTGATTCCGAGCCTTGTAGTTTTGAGGAGGCAGTGTTATCACACAAGTTGTAGGTTGGGCAAAGCCCGACCCAACCACAAAATGGCGACAACTAAGAGAACACCTACCCACTGTCACCTTAGGAAAGTATTCCCGCCACTTTAGAGATGAAAGAATCACCTCAAGGTGGCAATCCCGGTGACCCTAGGGGGAAATGAGACGGAAAGTGGAATGATGGAACTGTAGCCCCTATAGGTCAAGATACTATGCACGGAAAGGCTTGAGAAAGAGTCTTGGTAGTAGCCAAAGGTTGCCAAGAGGTAAGAATACCTGCAAAGACTGATGCACCTGCCCGAGACACAAGAACAAGCCAAGTATATACATATAATGTTAGGTGGACAAGAAAGTTAATCTTACTGTCCCTAATTGCAGTAGTAAACAATGATGTATATCAACAACAAAATGATAATGACAGCTGCAAAATAAAGTTGCTCAAAACTTAGTGAGAGGTACAAGAGACAAGCTAGCAAATTGACTAGTTTAGCTCAAGAAGATAGCATAAGACTTTAGCAACAATGTAAGGTTGTTGTAAACAAGTTCTGCAGAAGTAATTATCAACCTTATGCCTGTAACAAACAAGTTATTACAGCAGAGAAATCAGCCACCAAAAATCACAAGTAATCCACCCAAAAAGTATGCTAGGTGTTGTCGTCCTTATACACACTTGCAGACGTGAGCTAAGTCCAGCTCATTTAGTGTGTCCTTGGAGGCACAATGCCTAGGTTCACATCCCATGCTATCTCTTTGACCGGAACCTCTTCCGTCAAGGCTTACTCCTAGGGAAGCCAAAGGGGGTAGACCTTAGTTACTAAATGAATTAAGTTTAGGAGTTAGTTTTAATTATTTACAAGGTTTGGGGGATTCTATTCCTAAATTGCGAAGGCAATAATGCAAGATGCAAGGGTTAGCATGAAAAGCAAGCCTTTTCCCTAGGTCAACTAAGACTAGTGCCTAAAGATTCGGCAAGGGGTCAACTATGTTCAAGGGTGGTTCTTTACAAAAGATTACAGGTTACTTACGAACATTACAAAAGAATAAATCCAATTATAGAATATCATGTACAATTACTTACAAGATTTACAATTTAAAGAATGATAGAATTACAACAACAAGCTAACCAATTATCTATTTGTGTTTGTGCAGAATATCAAAAGATTAAAGCATCATATCACATATTCATCACAACTATGAGATCATCATCAATACATCATCATGAGCAATATCAACAACAATTTAAGAAGATTTAGAAGGCTTAGCACAAATGTTGTTAAGATTATCAAAGATGATCCACACTCTTAATTATTAAACCCCCCAAGTATTTTATTAGGTTTGGTCTACGGTTTAATTATTAGGCTTTCTTAAGATTTATCAAAGTTTTATTAAAGCTTTCACCGAAGCCTCCTCCTCCTATTGCCAAATAACTGTTGGATGCTCAAGATAGTATGGCAACGAGGCCAACCCTAGCAAAACCATTCAGCCCAAAACAAGAGTACTTCCCGGAGAGGACACACACCTGGTGCGCCACGAGACAGTCCCCTGCCACTACCCTCCGTTGTTTTCCTCAAGCCCCGTTTTAGATGGTGAAGATGGTGGTCTAAGGTACCCTAAAGTAGTCTATTAAGTTGTTATATAAGTTAGGTAGACTTTTAGGAGTATTTTAGAGTGTTTTGAGAGTTTTATGACACTTTTAATGAGTGATTTGGTGACTTGGCCGAAACTCACTTTGGCCTTAAAGTTGTGTTGTTCAAGCTTATGAATTTAAAGGCATTAACACATATATGCTATGTGAGCGCAAGCCATTAGATGCACAATTAGATAGCTTGCAAAAAARAATAACGAATGAGAGCAAGAACAACTTGCCAAGCAATAAATTAACCACACTTACACCATGTATGATAGCATCAAGAATGAGAGCATTAAGTGTGTAAAGAAAGAGAGATGTGTTGCTTACTTAACCACTTAGAAACAAGTTACTTTAAGCATATGGCCAATAACATCAATGATCTATGCAATCAAAAAATAACCCATCAAATTCTAGAGCATTAAAACATTTAAGATTTAAGATCTAAGCATGAGCATAAAGATAAGCACTTGAAAGAACTAAGCATGCATGAAATCTAACTTTAGTTAATTAAGAGGCCCAATAGGCTTACTCTAGGTAGTTATTAGGTGTTTGATCTAGATCTAGAACATGTGTATCAAAACATTAAGCACTTAGATCAATAACATTGAAGATTAACCTAACCTATTTGGGGTATTCCTCTCCCAACTAGGTAGGTGTTTAATTCTCTTGTTTATGTTAGATAACAAATGATGTAGATAAAAGCAAGCAACAACAAATGCAGGCAAGAAGGTAGATAAGAAACAAGAAAGCAAACTAGCAAACCAAGCAACCAAGCTACCCCACGTCCTACCTCAAAGAAGGCTCAAAAATGGAAAGAAAAGCAAGATCCAAGCCACGTCCTACCTACCCAAGAGCTCACAAGTGGGAGGAGGCCATACCACTTCTCCTCCTACACTATGAGCTTCTAACAAACAAGTAAAAGAAGGAAAAAAGGTACAAAATGCAAGAAAAAGAAAGGGTGGGTTGAGAGATAGCTACCAAACCCCTTGGAGGGCCTTTTGGTGTTGTGTGGAAGTCTTTGGAACAGACAAGACTCCTCTCAACCAGATCTGATACCTTCAAAACCAACAAGGTTTCCCTTGCTAATAGAGCTACACACAACCAAGAAAAGTGAAAGGAGACCCTTGCTTTTGAGGGCAAAAGTTTCCCGCAAGAAAAAGTGATAAAATGTGTATAGAAATGACCTATCTAACTAAGCTATGCTAACTGAAATGTATGAGAGTGAACATCAATATAGATGAAGAGTAAAGTTGAGAAAGAGATGGAGTTTGAGTATGGCTCAAAGGCTCTTTCGTAATCGAGGTGTTCCCAATGATGCCTTGAAGCTAAACCTGCAAAGATCCTAAAATGTGATAGCATACGATGGACAATATGTTGCATGCATTAACAAGATGACATTTCTATGCTATTAAGCATTCAAGATACATAGATCTACAAGCATGTGCATTACTAGAACTACCCAAATAACATTTTACCTTAGGATCCAAAGATGCAATCAATCAACAAAATATTTAGAACAAGATTACCTCATGTGTATGGCAAGAAAAAGCATGTGCATAACTCTTCCAATAGTCCTCCAAAGTTTTCTCTTTATTACTCAAGAAAATAGATCTTGGAGAGTACTTACTCCAAAACCCTAAAAGCAAAAATGGAAAAATGGAATGATAGAGAGAGAGAGAGGAAAATCAAGTAGCATAACAATAGCTCAAGATATGGTGTGTTGGGAGTGAGGAAGGAGATCTATTTATACTTGGAGAGGCAAACCTACCTCTCTTGGATTTAAGCCAAGCGTCCACCACCAAACAAATGAGTAGATCTCAAGGCTAAGGCACACCATCTAGGGTTTGAAATCTAGATCTAGGGTGTAGAAAAATGTAGGAGGTGTTGGGATCAAGCAAAGAGGTGTGGGAGGCCTTGGGATTGATGCCAAGGAAGGTGAGAGGTCTCAAATAATTTTTAAAAAATCATTTGTTAGGAGTTTCTAGATGGAGGGAGGCGTAACTCCTCTTGGAGAGGACAAAAAAAGGGTGAAAATGAAGGAATGGAGGGATTAATGAGAAAAAATGAGTGGGATCACCCTGGGAGGTGATGTGGGGGTTAAAATGAGTCATAACTCATGAGAGGGGGGCCAATTTAAGTCACAACATCCACCACCAAGAAAAAACGTCAAACCCCCTAGGGGGCATAACTTTGGTGTAGAAGGTCGTGAGGGTTTAGAATAGGTTGGAAAAGATTGGGAGGTTTATGTTATGCTTAGGGAGGCTCTCTCTAAGCTTTATTCCACCATTTCACATCCTTAAACTCATTATAACAAATTTTACATTTTTCACCATGTTTGGACTTTGCTTAAATTAAAATTATTTGTTTTAGACTTGAGTGACACTCTGGGTGGACTAACCCATGGCTAAAGTTGTCTGATTGAGTTGAAACTTAGTCCATGGATGTAGGGGTGCTATTCCATTTCTTTTGACACAAATACCCCTATCAAAATCAAGGACCCACAGATTTTTTTCAATTATTACTCCAAAATAATTATTAATTAAAATAATTAAATACTCAATCTTAGGAAATTTAATTAAAAATTAATTAATTAAAAAACTAACCTAGACTTCGTGAATTCATGAAACTTTTCTAAAGATGTCTTGCATGGTCATTTACAATGATTCCCTATAATAGGTACCAAAACATAAATACGAGGCGATAGGATTTCACCACTTTGGGGACTTATTGCAAGTGTGAGAGAGAAACTCAAAGTAGTGGGTAGAAAAATGGCTGATAACACGAGGATAAAAACCCTCTCGATTGAAAGGAACTCTCAGTGAACCCGATCCCAAAGTGCTTGACTGGGCACTTGAAGGAACTATTACATTATTAACCCACATGCGAGTGGAAATTTCAGTTACAAAATAAAGTGTTGGGGCCAAACAATGCACTGTAGAACCAAGTCTTCTAATAGCATCACGATGATGCATCTCTTCATGGCATGGAGTTTACCACCGGTGCTAAATGGGGTCAACACTAGGGTTAGGAGAAAACAAGGGCAAACTTCTAGCAATTTTTCACAGTTGAGTTAGGAGTTATCACGAAGAGTTTGGTTAGGGTTTTCTACAGACCTAATGGATGTAGGTGAAATGTTATAACAGCAGTAAGAAATACTTAGCAAATTGAGACACCCTAGTGTCTCAACCAAACACATAAAGCATCGAGGTAGACAATCTCAAAGAATGATTTTCCAAGTTCACAGAGCCAAAATTTTATATCTCAATGCAAAATTGATTAATTGCCTTTAATATTTGGAGTGAATGGGTCAACAAACACAGTTAGATCAATAACAAGGTCCTAGAGGTTATGGAAATCCTCTTACTCCCTAGGGTTTGCTAATTGAACTAGGGTAAAATCTAGGAGGTTATACCTCATATACTCTAGCCCTACAAAATGAATTTTAAACTTAGCAAACTAGATGAAGCTTAATGGAGGGATTATACAACATAATCCTCTAATGTTTCAACCAACAATGACCAAGAAATAGAAATAAATAGCTAACAAATGCAGATTTTTTCCTTACAATTCCAAGAAAGAGAGAGAGATCAAACCCTAGTTCACCAAACAAATTACCATCCAATAGCAAGAAAACAAGTCTCCAAGAGGTGCGCACTACCTTAGCTCATCCATTCATTAAGAGATGCACCAAAAATCATTTTCAAGAGAGATAAACACCAACAATCCTCAAGTAGTGAAAATTTCAATGAGAATGCATTGACAACCTTTTCATCCGTTCTAATGTACTGGAGATTTAAGGTTCCTCTTTGTACCATGTCGAGGATGTAATGATAGCGGATCTCTATGTTCTTCAACCTGTTGTGGAACACAAGATTCTTTGTCATCTTTATCGTCTCTGGTTGTCACATAGATTCAGGTTGCTCTCATCTCTAAGTCAAATAGAACGATTGACAACTTCCGATATATAGCTTAGCGGTGGCGAGACATCGCGACTTGTGTATTATGTTTCCGTCTTTGAGAACAATGACTTCAGATTGCTTCCTACTCTGTCTTGAGATCATGGCTGATCCCAAAGGCAGAAGCAAATACGAAGTGCTTTTCCTATCGGAAACACTTCCTATCGATGCGCATCGATTATATCCACTCAATGTGAAATCATGAAGTCTCCATCATAGGTGAGACCACAATCCTATTGTACCTTTAAGGTACCTCATCATGTTTTGCGACCACTAGGTGAACAGTGGGTTCTACCGGCCCGACTCAAGGTGTTCACTGACAAGGCAAATGGTCAATAATGCAGTTTGTTGATGGAAATCCGGTGCATCAGCGATTCAATAATCTGTAAATGCCGATTGTGGCATCAATCAACTTTCACGTGAAGTATCGACCGACGACTTCGGCTTAAGCTTCCATGGGTGTATTCATGGGCTTGCATTCCAACGTATAGAATCTCTTCAAGATTTAGGCATTATGCCTTCCCTTGGTTAAGAAAGGTTCTCTCTAGATTCTCTCGTACCTCAAGACCTAAGAAATGATACATTAGGCCAAGGTCTTTCATTTCAAATTAGAGGCCAAAGTCTCTTTTTACATTCGATGATGAGCTTTTCTTCTCCGGTTAAGAGTAAGTCATCCACATATGTAGTAATAGTATTATTGGTTCATCGTTCATGATCTTGAAGCAGAGAGGTTAGAGTCCACTTTACTCTTGGTAAAGCCTAAGCTTCAATCAAGCTGTCTATCTGCCATGCTAAGCTCTAGGAGCTTGCTTCGAAATCGTATTATAAAGGCTTTCTTCAATCTGCCGGACATGAGACTTCACGTCTTCAACCTCAAATCCTTAAGGTTGCTCTATACACTTCATAACCGATGACCTTTGTTTAGAAGGATTGTCTTCCGTCCATCTGGTCATTCCCGCTATCTTAGCTACAATTCTTTTTTGTGAGGTGCGTCATCGAAGAGGTTCCTTGCGCTTCTATATCGCCAGACCTTCTGGAACATCATCGATGAGATTCGACTTCCCCTCGGTAGTACAAATGGAACACCCTCATTGCAATACTGGAGATTATGGTTTCCTCTTCATATGCTTCTTCCAAGTTGGCATAGTTTAGATTTCTTGAAACGCGCATCTTCATCAAGGTCGCATCCACCGCCGATCTCCGATGTGATGGTGGCTGGTATATGAATTTTGAAGATGTTGGAGACCTCCGCGATTATCCGCCGTATTTCCTTCTTTCTTGAGAGGGTCCAGCGTGTTTCTCTTTTCTTTAGGTATATGAATAAACCTTGGGCGTAAAACATTACTAGGATAGCTTACCTCTAGCTTCTTTCAGGTAAGCCATCTCTTTTCGGTGTCTCCGAGCTAAGTGCACTATGGGTGTCAGGATTTTTGCATATAATTTGTCATTCGCCTTATAAGCACATAGGAAGATCTTGATCATGGATCATAGTCTTCTGAGCTTTATGGTTTTGTTCTTACGTTCGGCTACATGGTTTTGTTGGGGATTATAGGGAGTGGTAGGTTCCTCTTACAGTCCCAACATTTTTTGTAGAAGTTCACAAACTCTTTGGGGGTATCCATTGCTTCTCCATTATTTGAGCTGAGTATCTTAATCTTCCTTTAGGAAAGGTTCTCTCAAAGCTGAATTCTTTGAACTTCATGAACACTTTATCTTTAGATTTCAAAATATATCGAGTTTTCACGAAATTAAAATGTCAATGTTTGATACATAATATACATACCCATAATGGAGGGATGATGGCATTGGAGCCACATACATCTGAATGAATGAGTTCTGGACTCCTTCTACCTTGTTGTCCCCTCTTCAAAAGCGGGTTTCTTGATGTTTTGCTTCCCTTATTGCATATCCATTGCATGCGCCTTCATGATCACCTTTGAGTTGGCTATCTTCTATGCCAAAGAGTTCATGAGTTTTCAATGCGTGGGTCCTTGGCAGCCTCTGGGTGACCCTTTATTTTATACAAGCCATTTTCTTCATACAATGATGATTGCTTCATTTAAGGTTTCTCCTTTAGCCCATAAGAACTTCTCCATCTATAAAGGCAACTCTAAAGCCTTTCTTTTCTAAAATTGAAATGGAGAGTAGGCTCTTCTTTGGCTGGTATATGAGTCTTCATTTTTAGTGAATTCCCTGAATTTTGTTTATGGTTTGATTCTCCCACCTCCTTGATGGGATATTGGTAATCATCTCCAAGTGTCACTCTATGAGAAAACTTCTTTTAAGGACACAAGAGAAAAATGTTTCTTTGTCAGATCGTATTGTGCTTGGATGCACCACTATCAATAGACCAAGTGTCACTCTCAGTGTTAAGATCACAGGAAGTAGGAGATCGGGTTATGGTATTTGATCTCCTCTCTTATCATATTTTCGGGTGGCTCTTCATCTTCAACTTCATGGGCATAGGGCCTCTTATGTTTTCTCTTGTATTCTTACATAGATCTATTTGGACCAAAACTTAGCAGTGGTATGTATCTGCTGATAGCATTGTCTGGATGGAGTAGTTCCATTTCCTTTCTTTGTCCTTTCTTATGAAATCTCTTTGGATGGGATTCTTTATGATTGAATTTGTTTGGTTGTTGCGGTTCTTTTGTAGGTCTCCCTTTTGGAAGTAGGGTTTCTTCCTTCCTCATTTTGGTGTGAATAACTAGGGCTTGATCATCATCTCTTGTAAGTAACACTTCACGATTCGCTACCCTTGTCTCTTCTTGGTTTCATTCTTCACGATGAACTATCAAACTTGATTTCTCGTTCTACGCTGCTCAACATATCACAAGGGTCTTGTAGAGACCAATTTTAGAGGTCATCATTATGGGATTCGTCTTCATCTATGGTATCTCCAATAACCTGTAGCTGTTCTTTGAATTAAAGTTACGGAAGTGTTCTGAATCGTTCTCATTTTGCATTTTTGTATTCTTATTTGTGAGTTCTTAGATTCATCTTAGGTTTATGTTCTTTCCTTCATATAGTACGGTCAAGGCATCAAACATTTATTTGAGAGTAACTAATAGATGACACATAAGGGATAAAGTGGTCTTTGATTGAATCTTCAATGATTCTTTTTGCCCTTATTGTGTCATTTTGATACTTTGCCTTTAACGACATCTGATGGTTTAGGTACTTCTTCTTTGATGAATCTTGCTAGGTCATTCTCTTCAAAGAATGGGAGTGCAATCCTATACTTCTAGGCGCGGAAGTTTTCCACTCCTTCTAAGCATTAAACCAAGCTTAGCGGCGAACATCTTTACCGGAGCTAGGAAAATGGCCAGAAAAATGAAAGTACTCAAAATCCGACAAATCTGAGACTTGCCGAAGTGCGGCTTGGCAAGTAGCTTGGTGTTTTTTGGATATGAGAAAATCCAACTCTTGCTCCTCCAAATTTGAATATATGGATTTATGGGTAGATTATACGGTTTCGGGGTACCTCACGGTACTCTGGCAGTACTTTTGTTGCCAATTTTAGCGATTTTCTGTTACTTCGTGCTGACGAAACTAAGGTTTCACTTTCAGGGAGACCTAGCGAAAGGTCACGGGGAGTGCCAAAGTGAATCCTTAGGGGAGGTAGCACTTTTCTAGATGGTTTGGGGCTGAAACTGCCATCAAAAGCCCCCTAATTTTCGTAATGCAGACGGTGGTGAACATCTTTGTGAAGATGTTAATGTTTGGCCATTATGGGTTTTTGCATTTCATTAGATAATAATAGTATAATACAAGATCACTAAGAAAAACACAATCACAAAGGAGACCGCAGTTTATCTGGGAAACCCTCTAGGGGAAAAAAAAAAAACCAACAAAACTTCCTTATTATGGATAGCCAATGGCCTGTGCAGTCTCATGCATTGTCGCGAAAGTCCTCTCCAGGATATGCACCACTCTCTCTCCTTCTATTAACTAGAATTCCGAAACTTGTCTCACAAAATGAGCAAGAGAGTTGTGTCTAAGTGGTAGCTAACCTCTTATTCTCTAAGGCCTTGCGTGTGAAGTGTCTCTTCAGCTGGCGGTGACTTCTCAGCGAACAGTTTATAACCACCTTTATTATGTTCGGGGCCTCACTGATATATTATGGGGTTGACTTAGCTACTTTCTACCCTTTACAATTGTCCAATGACCAATCCATAAAAGGGGGATTTGGTCCTTTTTAAAGTGGCGGGCATTCAATCCACAGTAGAGTTGATCCAATGGAAATAATATATCAAATAATAATAAGGAGAATACACACTTTGGAGTTACATTATTTAAACAAATCATTGCCTTGGGAAGCGTGATTTTTTATCTTTTTGAAGATCTCTTGCTTGGAGTTTGTTTGCCTCATTGAGAAGAGTCTTCCCCTTCTAGGGAGTCCCCTCTCTACTTTACTTCTTGTTACAAACCCTGACCTACAACCATTAGGGTTGTTCTAGCCTAGATAAACTACTAACTATAACTCATAAACTAATCCACAGACTAGCTCCTCAATTTTGCTCATTTACTCTACTAACTAGAGCACATCTTTTGGGCTAACTATTGGCATATTTTGATGGTGTGATTTTAACACAGTACTCGTGGTAGAAGCTACAGCCATAAGGCTGCAATTTCTACAGAAAATACATGTCTACAACATCCATCTTCTCTTGCCTCTTAAGTGTCATTTTCAACATATATTCATTGCTAATCTTGATGTTGCTTTGCTTAACTAGTTTAGTATTTGTATGTTGATTTAAGATGTTTTATTTCTTGATATAAACATCATCTATTAACAAATTAGAGACAACAAACTTAACTTGTTGATCCATACTAGCATATATCATTGAGTTGAATTTTCTTGTGTCTTGGGCATGTACAATCATCACGGAGAAATTTTATACCTTTGTGGAAACAATCACTTGACTTACAAGAATCTCTTCCCACATTTCATCCATTTTAGATTTAACTTCTAGGGGCTCCACTTCCATCTCTATCATCCCATCTCGTTCCCCTTAGAGTCGAGTCGTCTCCCTAGAGTTACCTAGTTACCCTTGAAGTGTGGGATCTACATTGAAGTGACATTGGGTGTAGGATTCAAGTTGTTACATTTGCTTTTGTGCTTGGGTCGGACTTTGCCCAACCTATAACCTAGCAATATGATAGGCCTCAAAAGCTCAAGTCTTCTTCATGAAGCGTAGTAGACTCTGCATCCAACCTGTGGGCTTGGAAAATGATAGGAAGCCAAGCTAGGCTTGTTCCATCAAAATTGTCCACCCGGCTAGGTCTTGCAAAGACAAATGAATCCTTATCAAAGGATATCAAGTCAAAGCATCATGATGAGTAAGTCAAATAAATAGGAGAGCCATTCAGCAGTACATCCAAACCACCTCATCAAAATAAACTAATGCTCAAAGAACCTATACAATTTACCAAGTTTGAGTATAGGGAGGGTTGACAAAATGATCTATTGATTAGATCCCTCGAGTTTAGGGGTGTTTCCCGAGGGACCTCCTTCTAAGTCATGTGGGTGAGGTGTCATGGATGGAAGGAATAATTTTGGGCATGGGGTTCATGACATACAAAGGGGTTGTAGTGTCTCACTTATGGAGTGCCTTTGGCAGAGGGTGTGTTGCACCTTAGTTTTGAATGTAACCTTTTTCCAACATATCATTGCCATTAGTGATTAATAGTCCAAAGGCAACGGGTACTTCCTATTGGTGAATCAATTAGTTTGGGGGCCAGTCACGACAAAACCACTTGAAGCTAGAGGTACACATAGTGCATATGCAGGAAAGAAAGGGACACCTTGTGAGTGTACATACTACACACCTCAACAAGTGGGGACATTTGTATAATGTTAATTTTGCTTTTGTGGGTCTTTGATTTTTAGGAGAAGCTTTTCATTGCTCTAGAGACACAGGAGCATGCAGGAAGGTTTATATTTAGGGTTTTATCTTTTTATCCAACAACTATCCCTCTGGGCCTTCATCCCCTTCTTCCCATGAAATGAGGGGACAACCCTTTCTTGGAGTTGGTACTGCAGAAAATCTCAAAAGGTGTGGAGATGAAGGGATGGAGTGTGGAAAAGTGATAAGTATGGTGAGAGAATGGTATCTTGACTCATCAAAGGACCTCGGTAGCATCTATCCTAGGGTATTACTTACTAGGGCACATTGTCAGCCACCAAGGTGAAAAAAACGGGGCAAAGAGCATAATGTCTAAGTGAACGTCACATAATCAAAAACAGGTAATAAGATGTAACAAACTCAAATGCCTCCAAATATTGAAATGACACTCACCATAATACTTGACTTGTACCTCATGGAAGACCCAATGCTTTTTGGGCAGGTTGATGTAGTGGATACCATCATGACAAACACAGGTTTGTGGTGAGGTGGGTCTCCATTTGTGCAGAGTGGACATTGTTGGTCAGTTGTCTCGGTACTCCATGTTTGCAACTTGGGGGCCTCGAGACATCATCTCCTGAATTATCCCACAAAGATAGGGATAAAAGCGACAAGCCCTTGAGGAGGTTTGGAGGAATGCCATGATGGAGGAGTATCAGTCCATCATGAAGAATGAAATAATGTGGGACATAGTTCAAGAATAGAAGGAAGTTTGGTAATTTCCTAATTGGATCTATAAGATCCAAGCATGTTACTTGGAATAGTAGCATCCGAAATTACAAGGCTGATTAAATTGGAGAGGGTTCTCTCCCAGAGAGAAAGAGGAGTTCAATGGACTAGAGTCTTTACTCCAGTTACCCGGTATAGCACTTTCTCCGAGTTGTGCTTCTCTTGCTTCGGTTATGGCGTGGAAGATACATCAGATGGATGTGAAGACAACATTCCTTAATGGTGTGATTGAGGAGGAGGTGTACATAGAAACCACAGGGGTTTGAGGTACATAAGAGGAGTCCATTTCCCGAGGTTAAAGAAAGATTTATACGGACTCAAAGAAGCAAGCACCAGGGCATGGTACTCAAGGATCAAAGGGTATTTTTAGAGCATAGGAGCTTCTAGAGAGTGAAATTTGGATCCCAACCTATATCTCATACGCGTTGGTGAGTATCTTCTTATATTGGTGTTGTATGTTGGTGATTTGTTCCTCATGAGAGCAGAGAATCTCATTACCAGTTGCAAAAGTGATTTGGCTTGGGAGTTTGAGATGAAGGATATTGAATTGTTGCATTACTTCTTAGGATTGGAGGTGTGGCGTAATCAGGTGAGATCTTCCTCGGACATGGGAAGTATGTAGTTGAGGAGAGTGAGAGATTTGGGATGATAGTTGTAAGTCCATGTTTATGATTGATGGTCAATGCGGCTTAGTGAGACATACTCCATGACCACCAGGCCCAGGTAATTAGAGCTGTGATAGAGAGCCCATGATTTGGGTGTTACCATGAGATAGGTGTGTAGTTCCTCTATGAGGCCCGAGATGGAACATTGTATTGCCCCAGTGTGGGGTGAGAATGCCCATGAGATGGGTGTGTCACGATGTGTATTGCTATGTGGGGTAGGGATACCCATGAGATGGGTGTGTCGTTAGACATGAAACGATGTGTATCCCTGTGTGGGGTGAAGGTGCCATGTGATGGGTGTGCTCGTTCTCCTCTGTGTAAGAGTTGAGGCGATGTGATACTCCAGATGATTCTTCTATATGAGACTTCGACTTGGTTGAGAGATCTATTGAGTAGGATGTCCATGTGGCTAGGCAGTGGATGTACTTAGTGGACAGGCACTAGTGGGTTAGTGTGAGATCCCTTGCTAGAGAGTTGAAGTGATATGATACTCGAGATGATTCTCCCGTGAGACCGATTGAGATAGATATCTGTTGAGTAGGGCGTCCCTATGGCTGAGAATAGGTGGGCGTGCCTGTGGACGAGCACTAGTGGGTGTGTGAGATCCTTATACAGCTATCTAGGTAAAATTACTGTAACCCTAATTGTGATATAGAAAGTGCAGGGTTGGCCCCACCATAAAGTGAAGATAATTAATATTGTAATTATTAATTATATTTTGAGTTATTGAGATCATTACTGTTGATGTAATAGACACCACTTTGATGTGTCCAATGAGTATAAATAAAAGGTGATTTCCCCATTGATGAAACATATTTCTTGTGTGTTTTGGAAATTTCTGCAAGTACATTTCTAGGGCTAAAGTGCGCACCTTCTTGGGTGCTAGCTTCTTGGTTGCTAGCTTCTTGGTTTTGGAGCACCCTTTTGTGTGCTAGGTCTATGGTGGGATCTCTTGAGGAATATAGCAAAGGATTGTTGGGTTTCTTCCCTTGTTGAAAAGATTTCCAGGATATTTCTTGTGTTCTTGTGCATGGTATTTCTTCTTGTGATCTTGGTTATTGCAACAATTGTGAATGAATTGTAGTTGCATTTTGTTTATGGTTCAAGTAAATGGTAAAATTCAAAATAAACCTCATGCTTGAGCCTAACATGATGAAAAATTCAACAATGATCAACAATCTACATAAGTTGGGGCTTCGGATTCAGATTTGGCAGATCCCATGATGTACAAGGAAGTTGATTGGTTCATTTGTATCCCCAGTCAACACTAGGCCAAATATTTGATTTGATGTCAACTTCTTGAGTGGAGTTCATGGTTGAGCGAAGCGGAGTGCATTAGGTAGCGTGAAGCGATGCTCATGTACTAGCCGAGGGTAAAGTTGGATTTAATTCGAAATGTCTCGAGTGATGGAGTGAGGTTACATGGATATTCAGACTCAGTTAGGCGGAGTAGTGCAGTTGACAGGAAGAGCATTTCTAGTGGTTGCTTCAACCTAGGATCGTGATGTTTTCTTGGTTCATGAGAACAAACTTTTAAGTGGCTTTTCGATTCATGAAATTTAAATTATGGCGGCCAGGTTTGGCGAGTTGTGAAAAATTTTGTTGTGCTGAGCTTCTTGAAGCGTTACTCACAGTGGGGAGGTGTTGGAACCTATTGATTTCTGCGACAATCAAAAGTTGTGTCAAACTCGAAAGAATCCAATGTTTCATGGCGATTGAGAAACACATTGAGATCAAATACCACATCATCAAAAACAGGGTGCAGAAGGGACCTGTAAGCTTCACTACATTTCCACAGATGAGTAGATTGTAGATATTCCATGACCCCTATTGAAGGGGAAGTTTGTCTACTTGAGAGACAAGCTAGGAGTGTGAGAGAATACCTCCCTCGCTAAGAGAAGTGTTGATGTTGTAGCTTTAGGGAGTTATTCTCACATTGGACTTAGTGTCAATAGAGGAATCTTTGTTGGCGTGATCCACATTGCTTTTTTTTGTGAAAACCCCTTTTATGTAGATTTGGGTCTTGGAATTGTTATTGTTGGGGATTGCGACCCACTTGGAGGAATAAACAATTCTAATTTAATGTTGAGTTTAGAAGGGATCCTAAACTCATTCTTAACCTCTATAAAGGAGGCAATGTGAGGAGGCACCACGCATATTGTTTAGTGTGGCACAATCAACCCTTTGGCAAGCCTTTAATAAAGAAGTGTTGTGTTTTCGTTGAACTTTCCTTCTTGTCGGTATTATGTTCTTACTTTTGCAAATTGATTGGTAGCTCATTACCATTTATTGTGATATTCATCTGTCTTTTAAGTGGTTTATTTCCTTATTTATTTCATCTTTCTCACGCTAACAATGCGGGATCCCTCGGGTGACTTTGAACTATCTTTAAGTAACACTTTGGTGGTGTGTTTTATTGTCCAAAGCATTTTACAATGTTTGTGTGTTTTGCAGAAAATCAGCTAACAAATCAGCAGCCCAGTACCTAGGGACTATTCCCTGAGGTTGGCACGCACCAATTTGAATGGAGAGGAGGTTTGCCGGTGACAATTAGGGCATTCTCTCCTTGAATTATCCCTTTTCCATCACGGATTTTACCTTTATATTAGATCCGATTGGAGGGTGGAAAAGTGTGCTAACACTTCCCCAAAATCTTGGAGAGTTATTAATGTGTCATGACCTATTAGGGATACGTTAGACTATGAGTCCCTAAACAATCCTGGGAAGTTCAAGACCACCTTCTTATGAGTTGTCATCCTTATCTATTGATGATGTGTTGTCATTATCCATTGATGGGGTGTTGTCGTTATCCATTGATGAGTTGTCAATGGATCTAGATCTAGAGGTGGTTAATTCCATGTACTGTAAATTGACATCATGAGATGAATACATATGTTGAGAATGGCTTAAAGCCTTTTTTTAATAGGATTCTTTTCTTGCTTGTTCTATTTCTTAACATGGTGTCTGTTTACATGCTTATACACACCTTTGGGAGGCGTGGAAAATCTTCAATCCACTCGGTGTGTCCTTGGGGGCAAAGTGAGAGTTAAGGTGCTGTAACCTAACCCTCAACTCCTCCGTCCAGGCCAAATCCTAGCGAGAGCAAGGGAGGTGAGTCCCCTAACAAAATAGCCCTAAGGCTTTTAAGCTAAGTACAAAGGAAATGAAATCTAGGAGTTTATTGCTTCATCAAACCATTAACCATCAGCTGAAAATAAACATGAGCATTCAAATTTCACCGATATATATATATAATCAAAATTAACTTGCATCAAAAGGATGCTAAGAAGCGGTTAATAGGGTGCAAGTTTGCATTTCACCATCAAATATATAACAAATTATGAAATGTGAAGCCTGTGGCTTTATTTGCTTATAAATGATTGAGACCCGATTACTTGTAAAAGTGGTAAGACGATGTGGTTCATTGTTTTATTAAGGGTAAATTAAGAAGTTCAGTGTGTCGTGGTTTGGGCCTCCTTGGAGAGTAATTCTTTGCTTGGAAACTTAGGAGAACCTTCACCGAGAAACCAATGGTCTCTCCTCCACAGTGTACTTAAAGCCTTTGGATGTCCAAAGCGGGAGGAAGCAGTCAGAGGAGCCATGCCACTTCTGGAGTCACTCCTAAGGCGTTTCCACGCACATCAAATTAACAACTTGGGGGTTTTTCCTAATTAAATCTATCAACCATTGACCAGCATAGTGTGTATGAACTTACTCCAGTGGATCGAGACGAGCTCGCAACTATAAGGGTTAGGAACTGCACTGAGAGTTGAGAGGAATTTGGTTTATTTTATGCAGAAAGTAAAGTGTGAAATTTAATTACTATGTCAACCTTGACGAGGGCCCCTTCGAAATTATTTGAGACGGTTACTTGCGAATTGAAGTCTTTAAAGTGAAATCTAATCCTACTTGATTATTGTTCTACTTGCAGAAATAAAAGAAATTTATCTAAGCTAACACTTGTGCAAAATTGATCGGAATCACCACAACACCACTCCCCACAGAGTTTGAAGCGGGGACTATGTGGCCTGCTTATTTTATTATGATTTTATGAAATGCTTATTGGGATGAGTTGTGAGCATTCATTAGAGAGCTCACAAACTCTTACAAGAAGTTTTACACAAAGTTTACACAAAGTTTATGATACCTCAGGTGGTCCCGAGATATACGATCCGCCCAAAATGAATGAGAACCTCCTTACATCTGATTCACCAACACGCACAAAACAGCAAGCAAACAAGGGATAAAAGATGCCCAAAACACTTTAGAAGTGTCTTGGGTTATGAGAAAACTTGAAAAAATTTCAAAGTTATTTTAGCAATTTTAGAGCAAAATTTAACTAAGGAATCCAAGCTAAAGAGCTAGTTTCCTAGGGTCTTTTTTTCTTTGTTATAAGCAATCTGAGGTACTTTAATTACAAATACTTTGGGAAGCTATTTTAAGGTAAATCAAATTTCAGCCTGTAAAATTGGAAGTAAAATGCTCCAAAATTTGACTTTCTTGGAACTAGATCTAGATTTAGTTAACCAATTTGAAATATAATTTCTAGATCTAACCTTGGACCCGACTTACTACTTAGATATGAATGATTTATGATCTGAAAGTATCTAAGAAAGTAAACTAATAACAAGTTACCAAAGTGATTTTGATATTTTTGAGAAAGAAGAATAGAGAGGAAATTGTAGCCTTTACACCCTTGGGCAGTGGAGTCTTTCGGATGAGCTAAGGAGAGAATTGAGTCTTTAAGTTCTTGAGTTGTTGGCAGCAGTAAAGCTACTTCACCACACTCCAAGCTATGAGCACAGCAAGTCTTAAAATTCCTTGCACATAAACTTGTTAATATGAAAATGAATTATGCCTACACAAGAGACTTGAGAATACGTTAGTTAAACAAAACACACCTTATACATCAATATCTCTAAATGTAAATGAGCAAATAGGAATATCAACAAGCTAGATAATCCCTACTCCTTCAAGATGATAGCATCCTTAGAAGCCAATATAACAAATCTAAAGCAAGACTAGAAAAATATCCTCATAGATATGGTTGACATCAATTTCATCCACACACACATAGATGGTACGTTTGAGGCTCCAAAGTCTTTCCTTTTTTTATTCAATTGTGAGAAAAATTTACAAAATGGCACGGTGTAATCTGAAACTCTCTATGAAACTCAAACTAAAATTTAGAGGTGGAGCTCTTCTTAAATATGCTCATGGAAGGGAAATTAGGTAAAGAATGGGGCTGGAGAAAAACGATGTAGGGGAGAGGATTAAAAGGTGGCGATGTGGTGATTGAAGGAGAGTGGAGGCGGATTAAGTGAGGCGAATTAGTCGTGGAGTGAGGTGCGGAGTCGGCTTGTGGGAAGGAAGTGAGTTAGGGAGATATGGAATGGATAAGGAAATTCAGTGAATGGAAGTAGTGAGTTAGGAGATAGCGTGATGGCAGTGGGGAAGTGAGTGATGGAAGTCCATTATTGAGGAGATGAGAATGAGCTACATTAACATATAGGTGGCTACACGCGTGTGAGTTTAGGGGCTGATGGGCCATAGCTTAGGAGTGAAGCTTGATGTTAAAGAAGAGTGAGTTAAGTAGGGATGAGGATATGGTATGCGTAACATAAAAGGAAAGGGTTATGTAGAGCTTAGGAGAGTATAGAAGTGTAAATTAGTGGGCCCATAAGATGGTGAGTCGGCCAGTAGAGATTTATCTTTCAAATGTTTATTTTTATTTTTATTTTTTATTTTTATTTTTTATTTTTTTGTACTATTATTTTTATTTTTATTTTTAATTAATTACCCCTTTCCAGCTTTTGAGTAGCCGGGCCTTTTTATGATAATGATAAGCTTTTAGCCTCGGAAGAAGGAAATATGGGTTTACACCATACCCTGGACCCAAAAACGACTGCAAAAATATGGCATCCTAAGGACATCACGATGCCATATTTTATATTAACTTCGAAAATTAATAAATTCTATTTTTTGCGGGAATTTAATTATTTCGCTTAAAACCTTAAAAAAAACTTTTCAGACTTAGCCGTAATTTCCATGTAACCCGGCCACTATGTTCTAACATGAGCTTATATACATTGACACACTAGACATTGGATTTTCCATGCACCAAGACACCTTGTCAACACACACTTAACTCCGACTTTGGAGCAAGTCTTTTTCACTCAGAAAAACTGAAGTGTTAATCCTCTTACTAAGGCAAGAAGAAAGATAATTAACAAGTAAAAACACTCCGGAGTAATATTACTTACTCAGATCGAGGGTGGCCAATAGCCTTTACATTCTCTCATACTTAGAACACTTATTACAACGGTGGAAATACAGAAAAATGGGCCTTGCAGAGACTGTGAATCAACGAATTAGTGTATGTTATTACAACAGTGGAAATACGGAAAAAGGGGCCTTTTCAGGGCCTGCTGAATCACTGAATTCTGCGTGTATGAGCACTGCTTGCTCATCCTTCGGCGGCTCTTCAGGAAATCCAGCTTGTGCAACCTGGTGGATAACAGTATCAAAGCTCTTATGGTCTGAAAGGCTTGATAGATTCATGGTAGTGATCCATCAAATGAAGGGCATGATACCACGATGGTAGTGTTTTATGGGAAGTTTGATATCATAGTTCCATGAGACATGTAGTTAATGGTGTGAGATGATGGTGTTAAGATGAGCATTAGAGCTCCTAGCTTGGTGATCCATGAGCTATTCTCGACATGGTAGATCTACGTACAAAGGTCAAGCAAATCTGGTTTTACAAGAAAGCAAGAGCAGATTTGAAATACTACTTGTGTATAGCATGGTTGCTCATGTTGCAAGAAAGATGACAGCTTTGTGTACTACTTTCAATAAAAAAAGATAATTTTTTGGTGGTGGTCGAGTCCTAGACCCACCCGAAATTTGAATAAGGGGATCATAGGTAGACCAAGAGTGCTTGTGTGCGATAATGAATTTCTTTGATGCTTATGATGTTTTGTATCTAGTTTCTTTAACATACATATTTAATTTTGCAAGCAAACCAAGCACACAAAATGGTCGTGCCTTCATTATGTGGATAAACAACAATGGTGCATACAATAGCTAAAAATATTGAAGTCCTCTCAAATTTACAATCATTGTAAATTGGAAAATGCAATGTAACTAGGGAGGATAATATGGGGTACCTAAGGAGGTACCCGAGGGGATAATGAATGCAATCTGGCCAATAAAAATCGAATAGGCCCACTATGTAATTAAAAGGAAAGAATATAATAATAAGGGATAGTTGCTATAACCCCTAGGAATAATCACGAAAAAGCTTAACTACATGAGTATCATTGTATTTATATGTAATGGATTGTATTGTTTTGTAGCAAGCATGGATTTTGGAATGATTCCTTCCATAAGGAGTAATTGATGGTGTTACCCTACCTTAAGGGTTTCTCTCAATATTCTTGCGTTGTTCATGGTGAATGTTTTGGTATGTTGGATGTTCAAGGGTTTATTTCTGAAGTTAATGGCTATATTCTCTCTTATATATTTGAAGTTTTACTACAAGTCGTATAAGAGCTCTTTCTTGGGCATAAAGTGGGAGAATTGTTTTTCTTTTTGCAGATTTTTGACGTAAAAAGTAGGACAGAAACATTCATGTCGATTTCTGAAACTTTTTGTGTAGAATCTAAAGAAACCAACCACAAATCTGAGTTCTTCTCGAAAAAATACCCAATTTCAAAAAACAAAATTATACAAAATGAAGTCTGGAAAGTGGAGTTATCGGCAATCCCCTACCCTAGGGATAACTAAGGAGATCATGTCTTGAGGCCCAAAAGTCCTAGACATGGAGTGTCGAGAGCCAGATGACTTGAGCATGGCCCCAAAGGGCCCCTCTTTTATTCAATGTAGTCCATTCATCAACAGCAGCATTATCCATCCCACCAGTGTGTACCTGAAGTAGCAGTAAGTCTTGCTCCATGAGGAAATGAGTCTGGGTATCATGGTATGTGTCACTCTAATTCTTGAAGCACTTAAAAATGTTGCATTGAATTCTCCTTCATTTCATAATGTTTGCTTGGAAATTATGCTCTTTGACTTGTTCATACCTGGAAGGGTGACATGATGCCCTAGTAAGTTGATCTCCCTTTAGGATGGGTTGCCACTGGGTGGGTCTGAGAAAGGTCATCGTTCATTCCTCCATACCTACCACTTTCCATCTTTATTCCTCTCATCTCCCCTTACCTTTGTTCGGGCATTGGGTTTGCCACACTAGGAAGGGTGGTACCTTACCTTGAGGGAAGAGGGGCTACAGGCCCAAATGGTGAAAGTAGCTGGCAAGAGTTAAAAGCCAAAGATCAAACCTTTGAGATGCTTCGCCTAGGGATTCTCGAGAAAGTAGTAAAAGGCTTCTTAGTAAGAAAAGGGAACCTATAAGATAAATATACACTCAAGGTATTAGTTGGTCGATAGGAGGTCTCATCATGAGCGAGCCTATTATGACCATGGGCATGTAGCGGTATGACACTACCACCTATCTGGTCACCAAACTAGGATAGTGACTCTTGGTGGCATAACCAAGAGAAAGGGGGTCTCATCACGAGCCAGCCTTCTCATCTCCGTGAAATGTTTGTGGATAACGTTGTCACTTCTAGTCACCAAGCCAGGACAGTGTTCCTCAACTCTTCCCTTGAAGCATCAAAAAACGAAAGATCAAAAGCAATGAAGATAAGAATAAAAGGCAATGAATGGGCCAGGAAACAATGGCATCCATGACAAGGTGCAGCTCGCCCTCTACAAAGACACCCACAGCCTTGGGGATCCAAATCCATCCAGGAAAGGTCTTCATTGTCAAAAGTTGTTGGTTGAGTCTCCTTTTTTTTTACTTTTTAAAAAAAATTGCAAATCCCCTCACTTTTCCAGCCGTACGGAATTAAAGAAATTAAATTAAATAAAATAAAATAAAAACGGTTTCAAAACCGGTTCCGGTCTGGTTTTTGTAACACTGCCCACAGGTAAGATTTACATTTCCCTGTTATCACTGCACCCCATGCCCAAACACTTACCCCACGCCACCTCAAACACTTACATGACCTAGATTGGCTCTCGCCTCGGAAACACCCCAAAATTAAGGAGGATTAGCCCAATATGACACCTTGAGACCCTCTCCAAACTTGACTTGTTAAATTGCATAACGTCTTTGAGCATTTGTTTGGGTAAAAGGGGGTTTTGATGCACATGTTTGGGTGATTTGATTATTGGATGTGACTTACATGTTATGATCATTATGACTTATGAACCCCTGGAGGCCGTACTTGTTGTTGTTGCAGGACCTCACCCGATGGACAGGTAAACATGAGGAAATGACTAGCTCAAACCTTCATGGGGCTGAAAGCCCACAGATGGATGTTGAAACCCCAACCAGGGGCAAGGAGAAATCAGAGATTTGCACCAAGAAGAAAGAAGGATGTCATCTTTGGAGGCACCCTCGCACACCTAGACCCAGGGGGATCTTGCTTTTCCACATAGATGTTAGCCCTAGAAGGCCCATGATGTCATCATCATGACCCTGGACGTTATCCAGAGCTACGATTTTAGTTTTGGAGGCATTTATGAGCCTAGTGGCACGTGTGGGCTTCATCTGAGGCCTTTGGAGGTCAAGCGCCCTACTTTTTAGGCCCAACGTTCCACCTAAGGGCCTCAACATCACCCTAGAAGGGGATGACATCAGAATTGGAAGTGTTTTTAGATGTTAATTAATTTTATTTATGTCTAAATTGAATTTATTTGTAAATTGGTCAAGTCGGCCTTTATTTGACCTGAAATTGATTAAAGGTCACCAGTTTTGTAGAATTAAACATAAAATACATACATTTTTAGGATCACAACTCCTCACACAAGAGGAGAGGTCTGAAATTTGCGCCCTAGAAGGGCTATTGGCTGAAATTGTGAGGTGCACTCTTGTATAAGGATGATTTTTTGCAAGTTGGATCAATCTTGGAAGCTTTTATGGTGATCTTGCATGGTATTTCATGATTACTATTGGTGAAAGTACGTAAAATCTGCATTTATTTGTCATATATTGAATAGTTTATGTATGGTTTTATTTGCTCATATAAGATTATGAAATTGCATGATATGCTTAATGCTTGAAGTAAGGAACTTAAATTGCTACTTTCTTACTTTCTATTTGCCAAGCGTCTCATTGAATTGATCTAAGTAACTAGTGAAACCCTAGAGCCCTAGTTTCTTAGTACTCTAAGGTTTTGACCTAGTTGTTTTTGCCTAAGTTTTTATCCCATAAGAAGCCTAAAGAGAGAAAGGTGTTAGGGCCTAGAATTGCCTACACCCTAGTATCTTGTTTTCTTGAGGAAAATGCATAGGGGGACTTAAGTTACTACTTCTCCTATGCATCCCTCTTGGACTTTTGTGCACTATCAAAATTGATTTGCAACCTTAGAAGAAGTCGTCCACTTGACTCCATAAGCCCTTGAAGGCACTAGTTCTAGCTTCTCTCTTATTGAAGGATTGATTAAACACTCAAACTCTCTTCCTTCAAGCTTTTGTTAACTTCTATTAACCCTAAACTAGACTAATTCACTAGCTAACTTGTTGTTGTTGCAAATCACTGCTACATCCATACTAATCTACATTAATTTGCTGCATACACCTACATAACTTACATCTAACTCATTCAGAAATTGCTTGTGATAATTGCCAAACAATCTACTTGATAAATGATAAGTTTACATGGTGTTTTCTTGCAATTCTAAGCGCTCAAACTTGCTGCTATTACAAAAGATTTCTACAGCCATCTAATTGCATCAAATTTTCTGCAAAATTAACATTTAAGGCTAGCCAGACATTGTCAAATTTGCTTGTGACAATTAATTATCATTCTGCCTAGTTAAAGCTACATTTTCTTGTCTTTTTCAAGCAATTTTAAGGCATATTTTTTGCGGCTGTTACAAAATACTTATTGTTGTTGTAAACTGTTCAATTGTGACAATTTTATATCAACTAGCCTATTTGTTGAAGGTTCATGGTCTTAAGAAGCACTAACATCATTTTTTGTACTTGAAAGCTGCCATATTTTCTTTGTTGTCTTGTTCTAGGCAAGTACACTCCATTTTTACCGTTTCTTCATCCCTTAAAGACCTTAAGAACCTTTTGAATTGAGTGACCAGTGAGGGGAATTTTCTTGCATCCTTGCCTTAGTCTTATCAGCCCTTTAGGTCACTGGGGATGTCTCCCTTGGGGTGATTTTGATATACTCCTAAACAGAAAGGGGTTTCCTATTAAGGTGGTAGTGATAGGTCACCCCTTGTTACGCCAATCTTCCATTCACTTGCCTTGCGGTTTGGGCAAGTACAGATTGTGTGATAACATTTTGGCACCGTTGTCGGGGAACATTGAGTCAATCTTCCTCGAACGACACTTTTTTGGTAAGTCTTTATCCAAAGCCTTCATTTCACAAAGCTTACTTGGCGACTCTGTTGACCACCTATTTCGACTAGGGGTCAACTCCATGTACCATGAAGCTATGTACCTTGGGGTACAACTTTTTTTGAAGACTTTTGGTTCTACAAGGCAATTTTTGCCCCCGACATGTTTTTTTGTAATCGGAATGTTTGCTCCCCTACATGGGATAATAATGTAATGAGTCAGCATGAGTCATATTTTAGTTAGTTACCTAGGACTTTATCATTAGGGAAGTCCTGCCATCGAGTGTTTTTTATCCTCAGGTAATTTTTAATTACCCTTGAGTTTTTCACTCACAATAATCCTCCAAAGTGGTGAAAAGAGTTCTAATGATCGAGCCCAAAAGGTGACTAGGGTCTAGGAATATTTTAAATGACCATGCTAGACATTTTCTAGAGTCTTGCGGAATTCCGT
>SNQJ01S0085615.1:3487-26180 GCA_010110895.2 Picea sitchensis | reverse complement strand
TTTCCCTTGGCCATGCAACCAAAGGTCACTGCCCTGGCATGGTAACCAGATGGTGGCAATGTCATACTGTTAGGTACCCATGAACCTAATAGGCTGGCTCGTGATGAGACCCCCTATCCTTTGACTAGGTCTTGTTTGTTATTTTTCGGGTCCATCTTGTTTCTTGTTGAGAGGCCTTTTATTGCCTTCTCGAGGATCCCTGGGCGAAGCATCTCAAGGTTTCATTTTTAGGCTTTTGTCTTTTACCAGCTGCTTTTACCTTCTAGGCCTTTAACCCCTTCTTCCCACGAGATAAGGTGCAATCCTACAAATAGGTCAACCCAATGCCCAGACAAGGGGAATGGGATAAATGAGCGGGAGATAAGATGAAATAGTGGTGCTATGATGGGAGCGGACGATGGATTTTCAGAAATACCCCGAGTGGCAAACCAAGACCTATGGGCACAGGCTTGCTAGGGCACCCTGTCAATTTACCCAAGCATGGTCAAGTGGGCTAATGTAAGATCCAAGAAGTTGTTAGAGATAAAAGGAATCAAATGCATATATTTAAAGGTTTCAATGACCAAAAGTGACACATACCATGATACCTGGACCAATTACCTCATGGAGCAAGAACCTCTTCTGATACAATACCAGATCGATGGTGATGGATGTTGCTGCTGCTGACAAGACAAATTTGATGGAAGAAGAAAAGGATAGGCCCTCCAGGGCTATGCTCAGGTCAATCCTGCTCTTGGTACTCCATGTCTAGGACCTGTGGGCCTCGAGACATGATATCCTAGTTATCCCTAAAAATCGGGTATAACAATCATCACAAAGTAACTCAAATGCAGTCAGAAACCCCCAAAGCATCAAATTCAGTAGCCAAAACCATAGTTCAGCAATAGGTATCTAGATCAGCTAGATCAGGGATATTTCAATGAGTTGTTTCCCTTTCCAAGATTTTGATGATGCCTTATTTTGTGACTTGGAAAGCAAAGAAGTGTTAGAGGAGCCTTTGGATGCTTTAATCCCTTCATGTTATGATAAAGGAAATGACATGGTTAATAATATTAACGAGTTCATACATGTGGGGAGACATAAATGGGATGTAATTGGTTATGATGGGAATCCTATTTACGAAATTGAGGATCATTTCCAAATGTTGCCTTTACAACTATCATATCAGGTTAATACTAATTCTGACATTTGGCAACAAGAAAATGATATAGTTACAGACATCTCCAAGGGTGACCTAGTTCTATGTTCTCCTGATGATTTTCGGTCATACCTTGAGGATTTCGATGCGTATTCTTTTGAGCACTTGGATTTATTCTATGAAGAATATTATCAACCACCGTTGTGCTTAGATCTTGATAAATGTGAGGAAATTGCTTGTCCAAAGCAGGGTACTTGTGACAAGGTTTTCCAGCTCCCTTCGACTACTTTACCTCACTATGTCACTAAGGGTGTAGTTGGGAAACATGTCCCTTGTCTTGAGTTTTCTCCGGGGAAAAGCCTACTTTCAGAATTCAAGGGTAGGTTGAATACCTTAAGAAGAAATTTATTATCTCATTCTTTCAGCCTTCCCTTAAGAAATTGCCAATCATCCTCTAGGTTCTTACTAGTCCCTTCCCAAACCTCAGGATGTGAAGGCGTCCAAGGTAGCCAACCTTCAGACTCTTTGAGTCAGTCCTTTGAACCTTTGATTTTTCACGATCCCTTTCTGAGATGGATTGAGCACTTTCCTAGGAGTGTGACTTGGCATAATTTTGTCCCTCCCTCCCGCCTCCATGAGCTAGACTTTACGATTTCCGATGATGTGATACATGTTCTAACTCATGTTATGTTTTTGCTTGACTTGTCATTGTTTTGGTTTATGATGAAGCACAGAGGCAAGTATTATGAGATATTGCTAGGATGGTTTCACTAGTTATTTGACTACACCTAGCATTCAACCAACAAGTGAGTAGAAGTAGGTAGGCATTTGCATCCATTCTACATACCATTTGCATATCATGATATCATAGTTATAGTTTCATTTTCACATTGTATTTCTCCATTATGTATATATGCATGCACATGATCATATGTTAAATTAGAGATACTTTTACTTTTCATTTGATTTTATCATATATGAACAAGGGGTGATATCACCACCCTAATGATTATTGATGCATTTTGTTGAGATTTAGCAAGAACAGGTCATACCAGAGATGTTGAGGTTCTCATGCGCTCTACGGTGAACACATGTCCCCGAGTTGGAGCCAGATGTTATCCCCTACCCTAGGGATAACTAAGGAGATCATGTCTCCAGGCCCACAAGTCCTAGACATGGAGTGTCGAGAGTCGGATGACTTGGGCATGACCCCGGAGGGCCCCTCTTTTATTCAATGCAGTCCATTCATCAACAGCAGCAGTATCCATCCCACCAACATGGTCCTGAAGTAGCACTAAGTCTTGCTCCATGAGGTAATGAGTCCAAGTATCATGGTATGTGTCACTCTAATTCTTGAAGCACTTAAATATGTTGCATTGAATTCTCCTTCATTTCATAACGTTTGCTTGGAAATTATGCTCTTTGACTTGTTCATACCTAGAAGGGTGACATGATGCCCTAGTAAGTTGATCTCCCTTTAGGAAGGGTTTCCACTGGGTAGGTCTGAAAAAGGTCATCGTTTGTTCCTCCATACCTACCACTTTCCATCTTTATTCCTCTCATCTCCCCCTACCTTTGTTCGGGCATTGGGTATGCCACATTAGGAAGGGTTGTATCTTGCCTTGTGGGAAGAAGGGGCTAAAGGCCCAGAGGGTAAAAGTAGCTGGCAAGAGTTAAAACCCAAAGATGAAACCTTTGAGATGTTTCGCCTAGGGATTCCCAAGAAAGCAGTAAAAGGCTTCTTAGTAAGAAAAGGGAATCTATAAGATAGATAAACACCCAAGGTATTAGTTGGTGGGTAGGAGGTCTCATCATGAGTCGGCCTATTATGACCATGGGCATGTAGTGGTATGATACTACCACCTATCTAGTCAACAAACCAAGGTAGTGACTCTTGGTGGCATAACCAAGTGAAAGGGGGTCTCATCACGAGCCAACCTTTTCATCTCCGTGAAATATTTGTGGATAACGTTGTCACTTCTGGTCACCAAGCCAGGACAGCGTCCCTCAACCCTTCCCTTGAAGCATACAAAACAAAAGATCAAAAGCAATGAAGATAAGAATAAAAGGCAATGAGTGGGCTAGAAAACAATGGCATCGATGACAAGGTGCAGCTCGCCCTCTACAAAGGCACCCACAGGTAAGATTTACATTTCCCTGTTATCACTGCACCCCATGCCCAAACACTTACCCCACGCCACCTCATACACTTACATGACCTAGATTGGCTCTCGCCTGGGAAACACCCCAAACTTAAGGAGGATTAGCCCAATAGAACACCCTAAGACCCTCTTCAAACTTGACTTGTTAAATTGTATAACGTCTTTGAGCATTTGTCTAGGTAAAGGGGGGGTTTTCATGCACATGTTTAGGTGATTTGATTATTGGATGTGATTTACATGTTATGATCCCTATGACTTAAGAACCCGAGCGTGTACTTGTTGTTGTTGCAGGACCTCACCTGATAGATAGGTACACATGAGGGAATGATTACCTCGGACCTTCATGGGGCTGAAAACCCACAGATGGATGATGTAACCCCAGCCACAGGCAAGGAGACATCATAGATTTGCACCAAGAAGAAAGAAGGACGTCATCTTTGGAGGCACCCTGGAAGACCTAGACTAAAGGGGATCTTTCTCTTCCACATAGACGTTATCCCTAGAAGGCCCATGATGTCATCATCATGACCCTAGACGTTATCGAGGGCTAGGGATTTTGTTTTGGAGGCATTTATGAGCCTAGTGGCACGTGTGGGCTTCATCTAAGGACTTTGGAGGTCAAGCACCCTACTTTTTAGGCCCAACGTTCAACCTAAGGACCTCAACGTCACCCTAGAAGGGCATGACGTCACCCTTGGAAGTGTTTTTAGATGCTAATTAATTTTATTTACATCTAAATTGAATTTATTTGTAAATTGGTCAGGTCGACCTTTATTTGACTTGAAATTAATTAAATGTCACTAGTTTTGTATAAACAAACATAAAGTACATTCATTTTTAGGATGACAACTCCTCACACAAGAGGAGAGGTCTGAAATTTGTGCCCTAGAAGGGCTATTGGCTGAAATTGTGAGGCGCACTCTTGTATAAGGATGATTTTTTGCAAGTTGGATCAATCTTGGAAACTTTTATGGTGATCTTGCATGGTATTTCATGATTATTCTTGGTGTAAGTAGGTAAAATCTGCATTTTTTTGTCATATATTGAATGGTTTATGTATGGCTTTATTTGATCATATAAGATTATGAAATTGCATGATATGCTTAATGCTTTAAGTAAGGAACTTAAATTGCTACTTTCTTACTTTCTATTTGCCAAGCTTCTCATTGAATTGATCTAAGTAGCTAGTGAAACCCTAGAGCACTAGTTTCCTAGCACTCTAAGATTTTGACCTAATTGTTTTTTCCTAAGTTCTTTTCCCATAAGAAGCCTAAGGAGAGGAAGGTGTTAGAGCCTAGAATTTCCTACACCCTAGTATCTTGTTTTCTTGAGGAAAATGCATAGGGTGACTTAAGTGTATTACTTCTCCTATGCATCCCTCTTAGACTTTTGTGCACTATCAAAATTGATTTGCAACCTTAGAAGAAGTCATCCACTTGACTCCATAATCCCTAGAAGGCACTAGTTCTAGCCTCTCTCTTATTGAAGGACTGATTAAACACTCAAACACTCTTCCTTGAAGCTTTTGCTAACTTCTACTAACCCTAAACTAGACTAATTCACTAGCTAACTTGATGTTGATACAAATCACTGCTACAACTATACTAATCTATGTTAATTTGCTACATACACCTACATAACTTACATCTAACTCATTCAGAAATTGCTTGTGATAATTGCCACACAATCTGCTTGATAAATGCTAAGTTTAAATGGTGTTTTCTTGCAATTCTGAGCGCTAGAACTTGCTGCTATTACAAAAGATTGCTACAGCCATCTAACTGCATCAAATTCTCTGCAAAATTAACATTTAAGGCTAGCCAGACATTGCCAAATTTGCTTGTGACAATTCATTATCATTCTGCCTAGTTAAAGCTACATTTTCTTGTCTTTTTCAAGCAATTTCAAGGCATATTTTTTGTGTCTGTTACAATATACTTATTGTTGTTGTAAACTATTCAATTGCTGCAATTATACATCAACTAGCCTATTTTTTGAAGGTTCATGGTCTTAAGAAGCACTAACATCATTTTTTGTACTTGAAAGCTGCCATATTTTCTTTGTTGTCTTGTTCTGGGCAAGTACACTCCATTTTTACCATTTCATCATCCCTTAAAGACCTTAAGAACCTTTTGACTTGAGTGACCAGTGAGAGGGGGATTTTCTTGCATCCTTGCCTTGGTCTTATCATCCCTTTGGGTCACTGGGGATGTCTCCCTTGGAGTAATTTTGATATACTCCTAAACAGAAAGGGATTTGCTATTAAGGTGATAGTGATAGGTCACCCCCTGTTACACCAATCTTGCATTCACTTGCCTTGGGGTTTGGGCAAGTACAGATTGTGTGATAACAGAGTGCAAAGATTTCAGTGAAACCAATGCCATTAGATCCAACCCATCCAAAGAGTATCTCGACCCCTCCTAAATCTAAGTCTAACCAACACAAAGGGGAACACTCAATATCTTCCAAAAAGAAAAAGACTCATATGCAACTATTGTCATAAGAAGGGCCATCTCTTCAAGTCTTGGCCTGCTCATCTTCAAAAAAGTGAAGAACTTGTGAGATCTACAGTAGGGATTGAATAGCTTTTCAATGAAAATGTCGGTTCCTCTTGTTGTCCACCAAGACCTTGGACAACCATGAAGATGGAACATCAATCATGACGAAGACCTTGCAAAGGATCAACAGGGCATTATGGCCCCTTTCTCTTCTCTCTATCCTCTTCTTTCTCCATGAAATTTCCGCACCCCAGTGAGGAATTTTGTAAATAATGTGTTAGCATGGTGGGTCAATTATGTAAAAGACTTAGTCACGTCGAATTCTGCCATTAGGGACGTCCTTCCACTGAGTGTTTTTTCCTTAGGTATTTATTTTTATTTTTTAATTATAAATATCTGAGTTTTTCACTCAAAAATCCTCCAAAGCAATGGAATGGCTCTTTAATGACCGAGCCCATGGTTGATTAATGTCTAGGGTCAATGTATATTACCATGCTAAACATTATCTAGAGTCTTGCGAAATTTCATCAAGTCCCCCTTAGGATGTTTAATAATTAAAAATTTCCCGCAACCTGGAAATTTTAATTATTGTTTATGTAAAATGTAAGCAATTGGTCCTTGGAGATTTTGTATAGTGGTGTGGGTCCTCAAATCAAATGGCATATGACCCCCTACACCCTTGGACCAAGTTTGAGCTCATTTGGACAAGTTTTGCTAAGCCAATGTCCATGAGGAGTCTAAGTCAGTCAATAATCAGCAAATAATTGGCTAAATTAAAAATGTCGATTTTTGCCTAAAGTTGTAAAACATGAGAAAAGGGGGAAAGGTTGTTTCCTAAGTCATTTCTATGTAATAGGGGGTCAAATAAATCAAAAACCCCCTTTCCTACACCTCATACAACTTAACTTTAGAGAGGGGGGCGAATTTGTCGCTTGTGGGGCGCACCATCTCCATTGGATTGGCCATTGGGTTATGGGGACCACATGGGGGGGCCATTCCACACCTTGGGTGACCCCTTAAAGCACTAGGGATGTGTTTAAACACTAGGAAAGGGGGTTTTCACCCACATATGCTTGCTTCCCTCTCTCATGGTGCGCCCTGCCCCCCCTCTCATGCATGTCAAGTCTTGAGAGAGGCTCCCACCTATCTCCAAAGTATAAAAGAATGCTCACCCCTCCCATTTGAACTAGCTTTTGGATGACTTTTGGCTTGGGAAAGTTTGGGGAGAGCTCCATTGTACTCTTGTTATTTTCTTGCTAATATAATCAAGCTTTGGAGGAAGATTCTCCGGCTGGCTGGTGTACTTTTGGTGTGGTAACTCGTTGTGTTTCATTGCTGGTTTTTTGCATTTGCTTATTGAGGCCCAAGCAAACTATTTTGCTTGGGTTAGTTCTATAATCTATTGCATTTCTGTAATAGTTCTTTAGTGAGTTTTCTTGCAATAGCTAAGTAATCTATGCAAAATTCTCGGTTGAACTAGTGTAGCTACTTTGTATTGTTTTGAAACTCACCCTTGTGAGCTTGTGAAGCTAGTTTGTGGAGTGCAGGTTACCTAACTTGGAGAGTGGGATTCCTTGGTTCGATGCCCTACTTCTTCAACACTTTGTGAGGAGCAAGCCCCTTTCTCCTCCACATTTTGGAAGCAGCTTCCTTTTCTCTCCCTTGCTGTTTAATTTTCTGTTATATACTATTTCACTACAATCTTTCAATTACATGTGTAAATTTTGTAAATAAGTTTTCACCAATATATCATAGCATTCTAACTTCATTTTTAGCATTTTCTGCACATTTTTGTTTGTTGTTTTCTACAGATCTGTGACAGGTTAAGGGGAAATTCTGCCAAATTTTAAGCAGAAATCAAGTGTAAAGGGCCACAAAGTCACATATTTCGGCCAGAAAAACTTCTAAGGGTTAAAACATTCCTTCATCCCCTCTTCTCTTTCAAATTCTTGATCTGAAATTTATTGTAAAGTTGGGAGAGTCTCCCAACTCTTCTTTCTAGCATCTTAAGCTTTATTTCAGCAAGCATTTTTATTTTCCCTTTGCCCAGCTTCGCCACAAAATCGGTAGGTTTGTCCTCCACATTGTGCCAAAGTTGTGAGGCTTTAACACTTGTTTCTCTTTTGACGACCTTTGCCCTTAAAGCAAAGTTGTGTGGCTAGTTAGTTGTTTTAATTTAATTTTCTGCAATCATTTTTTTGCCCACGTTTGTCCTTAAGGAAAAGTTGTGTAGCTAGTTGTGTTTGTCATTTCCATTTTCTTAGTTCTTTTTTCCCACCTTTGTCAATGAAATCGATTGGCTTGTCACCATCTCGTTGCAATAGTTGTGTGGATAAATTTCAGTTATTGTTTGTCTACCTTTGTCCTTAAGGCAAAGTTGTAAGGCTAGATATCATTCTTCTAATTCAACAAGTAAAATTTATCTGCCTCACTTTGCCTATTATTCTCTCCCCTTGCCGTTCATCTGATCCTGGGTGATAAGAAGGTGTGAAGGTTGTGTGGCTAGTATAATAGGCACTTCAGATCTTCTTTTGAAGTCAAGAAAGGACCGGCCTGACCCTTGAAGCTAGAGGAGATAAGGTCTCGCCCTTCTCTCTTGTTGAGCATCTAACAGGAATCGGCTGACCTGTGAAGCTAGAGGATGTATCGAGGATGGCTTGCCACCTCCCCATGTTGAGCATCCAACAATTCATCCAATTTCTTGGCCCAAGAACAAGGTTTTGGAGGTAGTCACTGTTATCGCTCAGTTTGTAGTCAAGGTCAGGTAGCTTAAAAGTAAAGGTCAAACTGGCGTAACAGGAGCTTCCCCACCCACTGTCACCTCGATGGGGGGCTCTTTCTATTCAGGGTGGCTAATCCCAAGGGAGACGTCCCTAGGTAATTTAGGGTGTTGAAAGGAAAAGGATCAAGGGATTAAGGCTCGAAGGTTAAAGTAGGTTTTCCCAACTTCACGTTCGCCAAGAAGATAGTCAAAATGAGGTATTCCACATATCGGGGCACTGCATGTTTGTGAGACAAGGCAAATAAAAACTAAAATGTGCAGCAGTGGTTTGTACTTCAAACAAATGACCATCTTTTAGTATATATGAGTACATATATGAGTAATCTCATTGGCAAAGGGAGTAATGATTTACATATGGCTTATAATATCACTTGTCGTAAACTAACTGAGATGATATAACATTTCAAAACATACCAAATCGTCTTTCATTATCATGAATCTCATGCTTACTCCCATTCAATACAAGGTATTTAACGTCACTATACAAGGTGAAAGCGTCAACTGGATTCTAGTTTGTTAGGTGAAGAAGTGGACGTTTTTTGCAAACTAGCCAATGACAATAATCCACACATCAATATCTATCAGATGGCTTAGCATAACTTTTGTAAAGGGTTTAAAATAGGCATGGCGGTCATCATCAAATTAGGGTTAGTAAAACACTAGGGTTAGTTAGGGTCTCAAATTTTGGAAGTTTGAAGGTTGTTTAACACAATTGTCAACGTTGGAGTTTACAGAACTAGTGCCTTAGGGTAAATGGAGTCAAGGAGCAAGAATGAAGTCGGGATCTAAATTCAAGGACAAGAGGGTTAGGCTTTCTAGTGCTGCAATGCGAGGGCCACAAAGTCAAAACCCTAAGGGGAGCAAATTTCCAGTGTTGCTTAAGCAAAGAGGCCTCATGCTCCTCCCTCTTTTCTTAAATATCCTTGGCAAAAAGCGGCTGGCCCAGAAACATAATAAATCTAGAACAAGAAAAGTGTTGTAAAGACAAGACCCCTTCAAATGAGTCAAAACCCTAGGTGTAAACTCAATTAGGCCTAGGGCGTCTTCCTTCTTCAACTTAGGTTTCAAAACTAAAAAGGGGAGACCAAATTAGCATAGTAAGCTGGGCTTCCATATTCTCCTTGATCAATGGTTAAAATAAGTCTTCTCATGGGGACATGAAGAAGAAAGGACCTACTTGTGCTTGCTACCTAGGGTTTCAATCATTAAGCAAAATAATAACAATGTAACCATAAAGTAAGAGATTTAACCTACAACCATTCCAATTAGAAATACACTTACAAATCAATGAGCTTATCAAACCCTAGTTGTAAACCTTCAAACGTGCAGAAACACCATAAACATGCCAAATATGATCCTACACAAATGTAGCGCCTCAACTCAGAGCCAAATACAAAGAGACAGACTACGAATCTTTCTCTCACAAGAGTGAGTGTGTTATGTTTAAAATGAGTCTCAGCGTCCTCTCTTTATATCATTCAAATGACCTTTAGTTACAAAAAACAGGTCATTAAAAGCTGACAAGGCTGACTAACAACAGTTACATTATTTGTCACATTAAATGCTAAAATGTCATATTATGAGCTAAAGGCGTGTTCGGGCCCCTTTGAGGGAGATGGTGGCCCTTTTTGGGCTAGATCAGCATCCAAAAGGCAAAGCGTTGGCCCTTCTGGGGCTCACGCAAAGTACCATCGTGCCAAATGATCCACGCAACGCCACATGCTTGAGGAAAATGTCCGACTGTCACGGGTATCACGTCCATCAGCCATCATCTCATGCTGCGGTGGGTAATCCCCTAGGTGGATCTGCACTTGAGGAGTGTCCTAGTAAGGGCGTCCTTCTGTCTTCTTACGTTAGGGGCTCATCGCTGACATTGTCACGCCTACGCGCCATCTTGACAACCATCGATGGGCTCTTGATTATGGAGGTTAGAACTAATCATATCTCCATGTGTGTGCGGATCCAACGAATTTGCATATGTCCATGCGAGGTATGGTCCACGCGCGCACCAAAATTCGCCCTCCATGGGCTCTCAGTCCAGGATCATAGCAATGTCGATCATATTTCATCATTAAAGGTTATCAAATATACATGCGAGATTCTAGCATATCATTTAAGAGCTCAAAGACATTAAACATATCTGCTATACAAAGTTGAAGAAGCCAACGTAATAACCTATTGGGCTAATATCTACAAGAGATGGAAGGTTTCCTCGGAAGATTATTCAAACCATGTTTTATGGAAGTGATGTGGTCTAGGGATGTCCGAGTCCACGGTAAAGACCAAGGGCAAGTATTATGCGTGGGTGCCTTGGGCCGGTACGTGCAGATCATGGATGCATTTTTTCCAAACCCTTTATTGCCTTTATTTTTTTATTGCTTTCTTTCTTTTTACTTGAGGGGTACGACCGGAGGACCTTTGCCTTGGGCGTGGTGACCAGTATGATGTTGATACCAGTATCTTCGCTTGAAATGATAAGGTGACGTGATTAGGACCCCTTTCCCTTAGCCGTACAATAAAGGTCCAACAGCGCCACAGCGTGGTTGTTAATGTTTTATGTTGATATTATGGTTCTTTGCATTTCTAGCAAGATGAGCATGGCCGCTGGAGCAAGATCGAGAAATACACATCCACAATGAACCGGCATTTATCACGGGAAACCATCTAGGGGAAGAAAATCTATCAAAAACTTCCTTATCATAAGCATCAAGGTTCAAGAGATAACTCAACCAATGCGGAAAGTCACCTCCTCCAAAGGGATCGCCACCCTTCTTCTTTTCACCAACTTGAAGTAATATCAACTTGCCTCATAAGGGCATGAGCAAGTGGAAGTGTGTGTTAATTAGAGGTGGTAATATATATTTATACTAAAGCGCGTGTGAAGGAGTCACCATCTTAGGGGCGACCTCTCTCCTGCCCCGGGTGGAGTAAATCCACCTTTAATTAAATCGGCCCTTTCATTATAGCTGTTGGGGCCGACTTCTTATTCTTTACATTATAATTTGCCGATGACCAATCCGCAAGGGGTTGGTCCTTATACAATGCGAGAGCTTGATTAATCCTCAATGGGATTAATCTAATAATAAAATAATAATAATGACATGATTAATCCACAATGGGGATTTAATCGATAATAAAGAATGCTCTTAGCGGTTATTATTTCCAACACTCCCCTTAACAAGAATTATTCTTCATCGATCTTCATCGATATGTCGGTGAGAGGAGGTGCGCATCATCCGGTGGCATCTGAGGGATAGTATGAATCAATATCATCTTGAACAATTGTCTAGCACATTTCAGAGTCATCGAAAGTTTTCTTCATCGGCTGACATCATCATTCTCAAAGAATGCTATCATCATCTACCGCATCAAATATGTATCGATGAAAATGATACCTCATCCGCGGTAGCACAAGGCTGTCACATCACGATACTACACTAGCTCAATGTCCGCGGTTGGTGCTTCGATGTCGATCCGCATCCACATCCGCGATTACTGTAGCTCAATGTCCGGTTAAGGCTGGTAGCTCCGGTCGATCCACATCTTGCTTACGTCTAACAACTAGGTAGGAAGCAAGTAATATCATCATCTAAACTGCGTCTAACAACTAGGTCGGAAGGAAGGAATCTGGCGATCATGCTTCACGTCTAACAAGCTGGTCGGTATGACTCATCTTGCTTTACATCAACAACTAGGTCAGAAGAAAGAAACACCGGTAGCGTTAATATTTACGTCTAACAACTGGGTCGAAGCATAACTCATCTTTCTTTCCATCTGGCAGTGGGAAAAGGCAAAGGATCCACCACAGCATCATACTACGTCTAACAAGCGAGATTATGACTCATCTTCGTCTAACCGGTAGTCGGAAGCAAAGGATCATCCAGTCATCTTTGTAAAGTGCCGGTAGATTGAAGCATGACTCATCTTGCTTCGTTTAACAACTAGGTGGAAACAAGGAACGCAAGCGTCATGCTACGTCACAACAAGGACGAGGAAGCATGACTCATCTTGCTTCGATCTAACAATAGGTGGGAAACTGGGGAACACGGCGTCAATACTTCGATCTAATAGCAGTGGAAGCATGACTCATCGCGCTACGATCTAACAGCGAGTCGAGGAAGCAAGGAACATCAACATCTGGCTTTACGTCTAACGAGGTCGGAATCATCCGGCGTTATGCTTTCACGTCTAACGGCTGGAATTGACTTACATAATAAATGCTTGCTTTCGATCTAACGAGATTGAAGCAAGGAATCCACATCTACTCCCCTTTGGAAGGTCCTTTCGGACAATACCAAGCTTATCTGAAAGTGTTCAAACTTTACCGCGAGGATAGAGGCTTAGTCATCACATCGACAACTGTTCATCCGTGCTAATGTATTGGAGCTTTGGGGGCTCCTCTACGTACCATGTCGCGGATGAAATGATAGTGGATCTCTATGTGCTTCGACACGTCATGGAACGAGGATTCTCGTCATTTAATGCGACGATTATCACGCCAAATGCGTGGTTGCTCTCATCTCCAAAATCAAATAGGCCTGTCAACAAATTTGAAGCATATGAAAGGCAGCGACTAATGAGAACATGCATCGATGTGCTCTGCTTCCGGTAATGGCTGAGAACAATCTTGGATTGCTTCCTACTACGCCATGAGATCATAGATGATCAAATGAATCGACATCTGGAAGTTGCTTTTTAAACGCTAGCGCTTCACACTTGATCGCATCAATATATCAATCGGTGAAGTCATGATCTCCATCGCCATTTGAGACCATAATCCATTGTACCCTTAAAGGTACCTAAATGCATGTTTCGACCGCACTAAATGAACCGCGTCACGGGCTCCACTAGAAGCCCGACTCAAGGTGTTCGCACCGGAATAGATATGCAGTGCAGTATTAATTCGAATACATCGGTGATCAATAATAAATGCGTACGGTGGCATCTATCAAATCTATGCCCGATGTATCAGGCGAGCTTGACTTTGCTTCCGTCATCAAAGGTGTATTCATGGACTTGCATTCGAGCATGTCGAATCTCTTGAGGATTTCGGCCGTGTACTTCCCTTTTTTAAGGAAGATCCTCTCAGGACTGCCATACCTCAAGACCTAAATATGCATTAGAGCCCAAGGTCTTTCATTTCAAATTACGGCAGAGTCTGTTTGTATTGTGATGAGCTTTTCTTCTCGATTAAGAACAAGTCATCCACATACGATGACAAGCATTAGTTCATTATCCATGATCTTGAAGTAGAGATTAGAATGCACGCTTTACTCTTGGTAAAGCCCAAGCTCATCAAATAACTGTTTGATCTAGTATGTCATGTCCTAGGTGCCTGCATAAGCTTGCACAAAGATTTTTTTAATCTGTAGACATGAGACTTCACGTCTTCAACCTCAAATCCTTGGGGTCCTTGGGGTTGCTTTATATACTTCGATATTACCATTGAGGAAAGTTGTCTTCCCGCGATCTATCACGATTAAGGCTTCCATTTCATCTTGTGACAAGATCTATAATGGTTGATGAGTGCCATCACGTACGAGAATGAATGTCTCTTCATAGTCAATGCCTTCCTTAAGGAAGAAATACGGCGACAAATCTTGCTTTATATTTCACCAATACTTCCATGTTGGCATGTTTTATTTTTGAAGAGCCATATGTAGGACACCCCATCTTTATTCTTGTTGGGAACTATTTCCCTTGCAAAGACCTTCATTATGGATCGGTATTCCCTGTCATGGCATCTACATGGCCTCTTCAAAACATGTAGGTTCCTCATCAAGTAGATTGCACATCAGCCAGGTGGCGGAAGGAGAATGGCTTTGGTCTTTTCCTGTCTAAGTGGTTCATACGGAACATCATACTTCTCTCCATCTTATAAGCTCTCTTTCCCAAAGGGGGGCTTTCTTTTATGGGAGAAGGGTCATGCGGAGGTTCTTGAACTTTTGTTATCATGATCTTCAAGTGTCTCATCATTCGAGCTTCTGACTTCCCTTAGATTACGCAGCTCTAGGAACTTCTCTCGAATTCTATCGATCACGAGTTTATAGGTTCCTCACATACCTCTTCAAAGTGGCATCTTCGATTTCTTAAATTCGACTTTGCCATCAAGGTCCACTCACTGGCGATCTTAATATGGCGGTGACGGTATGGAATGCGAGAAGGCCGGATACTTCACGGTGCTCCCCACAAAGAGATTCAACTTCTTTCTGGAGGGCTCCGGTTTGTTCCTTTTCTCTTTAGGTATATGAACAAACTACGGGCGATATAGGCTTTGAGATGGCTTACCTGCGGCTTCTTTAGGTGAACATTTCTTCGGTGTCTTGAACCCAATGAGGGTGCACTATGGGATAGTCACGTTACGCAAATAAGCGGTACCATAGGCATACGCCCATAAGCACATGGAAGATCTTGATCTTCACAACATCCAACATGGTTCTGTTCTTCCATTAAATTTACTTGGATTTTTGTTGGGGATTGTGGGGAGTAGTTAGTTCCCTCTTGATCAGGCATCTCTGCGAAGCTTACGAACTCCTTCCGGTGTCCTCCTCCATTATCTGGGCTGAGTATCTTAATCTTTCCATTAATGGAGGATGATGGCATTGGTCCACACACGTTTGAATGTATGAGTTCCAATGCTCCTTTTGATTTGTTGTCCCTCTTTGGAAGGGTTCTTGATGTTCTTGCTAGCATCCATGCATCGCCTTCATGATCACCTTCGATTGAAGCACATTGACGGCGACTTTGCGCTTATGTATGGTAGCCTTGTAGTTGATGTGAACTAATCTTCTAGAGTTCACATGTATTCTTCAATAGCATGTGGGTCATGAAACAGGTGACCCACCTTCTTCCATAGATGATTACTTCATTTATGATTTCTTCTTTAGCGCCGCGTTGCCTTACGCAGCACTTGCTATAGCTTCCCTCATGTGACACAGGTAAAGGTCAACAAAACAACAAACAAGAATATCCTTCTTGACAATATAAAAGCAATATGCGAACAATCATCATAGTGGCTCCTTTAGAGCTTATTACTTATAATTTAGTAGATTAAAGGTAAGAATACGATCTGAAATGGGGTCAGCATATCGCGCAGTGTTGTGGCCAAGCATTTTTCTATGGCAATCTGAAACTAACCCACGAGATTTCTCCTAGAGGAGGTGTTAGTCACATATCAAACAAAGTATTCTCACATGTTATCAAATTATAATGCTACGGTGCTATCTCAATAAAGTTATTAGCTTGTCATGTGTACCGAGATCTTGATTAATCAGAAGCACGAGTCTTGTCCTCAAGTGTGAGTGCTTGCTTTTTTTTTTTTTTTTTTTTTTTTTTTGTTGGGTTTGTGTGTTGGTTTTGTACTAAGATAATATGCTAACTTGAAAGCGGAAGGTTAGGTTAGAAGATAATCTCTATGATTATCTTTTAATCATAGCTTCAACATGCAACATTCAGATAGCATTTGCAGGTAGTTAATATCATTTCATAACAAATAGATGCATATTAGAATAATCACACCTAGGTTGCATGGTTCCTTTGAATGTGTTGGATCTTGAGATCTTTGGATCTATGGCAAAGATCCCTTCTCACCACAAATACTCTTTAGGGTTTAACCATTTAACCCTATGTGAGTACATACATCGGACTTTGCATTCGCGGTGAGTGGCTCTATCGGTAGCAGTAATTGTCATTGCAAAACTTCAAAGAGTGATTGAAGCTGGTTCACGGTACGCAGATTACCTTGAGTCTTGCAAAGCGCAACTAGTTCGAGATTACAGCTACCGCAAGCGCTTAACTTAGGGTTCGAGAAAACCTAATTTTTCAAACTTCAAATTTGAAAATCTGATCCAGGGGGATAGATGCACTGAGGCGAGAGTATCTTTGGTATACTTTCAGAAATTTGAAAATCCAAATTTTACCCCTTCAATTGATCTCAGGATTTTATGAATTTGGTCTTGGTTTTACGGTACTTGGTGCTCACGGGTATACGGTACTTACGGTAGTGCGGTTTTCCGGTTTTACGGTACTTTGTGAAACTAGGTTTTCCGGGAGTTCTAATAGCAGGTCGCTCTAGAATTACTTAAAATGATCCTTGGGGAGGCATAGCCAACTTTCTATGGTGGTGGGTCGCTGAAGCTCTCACTTTTGAAGCTAATTTTGGGCCGTGCTTGATTGACGTTTTCCTCTTGTAGATTGTGTGCTTTCTTCGGGTTGGCTCGATACCATGTTAATGTTTTATCTTTGATATTATAGTTCTTTGCATTTCATAAGATAAGAGCATAATATGAAGAAGATCAGCGAAATACACATCCACAATAGACCTGACATTTATCACAGGGAAACCCTCTGGGAAAACCCGACCAAAACTTCCTTATCATAAATAGCTTATCAAGAGTTCAAGAGATAATTCAATAATGCTGAAGAAATCCTCCTCAAGAGATCGCCACCCTTCTTCTTCTTTCACCAACTCGAAATATCAACTTGCCTCATAAGAACGTGAGCAAGTGAAGTTGTGTGTGTTAAGAGTGAGCTAGCCTCTTATTATATAAAGCTGTACGTGTGAAGAGTCACCATCTTGAAGAACGACCTCTCACGGGTGGGTAAGAATACCTTTAATTAAATCTGGCCTTTCATTATAGCTACTTTGGGGCGGCTTCTTATTGCTACATTATAATTGTCCAGATGACCAATCCATGAGGGATTTGGTCCTTATACAATCTGGGCACTCAGTTAATCCTCAATGGGGATTAATCTAATAATAAAAATAATAATAATAATGACATGATTAATCAATCACAATGAGTTTAATCCAATAATAAGAATGCTCTTGGCAATTACATTATTTCATGATGGTGACCGGATAGGTAGCAATGTCATACATTTGGATACTATGAACAATGGAAGTAGGCTGGTGATGGAACTTTCCCATCCTCTTGGTTGGAGTCTTGTTTTATTATTTTTCTTAGGGTCCCTTGGAGTTTCTGCTCGAGAGGCCTTTTATTGCCTTCTCGGGGATCCCACTAGGCGAAACTCTCTAGGTTTCATTTCCTGTAACATCTTTTACCGGTACTTTTACCCCTTGGACCTTTAGCCTTCTTCCCACAGAGACAAAGTGTAACCCTCAAAGGTCATCTAATGGCCTGGGACTAGGGGAATGGGATGATGGATGTGTGCGGGGTATAAAGATGTAAATATGATAAAATATGGTGGGAGAGAAGCGGACGATGGCTCTTCAAAATCACCCATGGTGGCTAACCAAAACCCATGAATAATATCAACTTGCTAAGTCACCCCATCAATCACCCCAACAATGGTCAAGTGGATTGAGTGTAAGATCAAAAGCGGTCATCAGTAAGAAGGAACCTGTGCATATATAAGAAGGTTATAGCGATCAAACATGACACAATGAAAGGAACCTAATGCATATATAAGAAGGTTATAACGATCAAACATGACACATACCATGATACCTCGGACCAATTACCTCATGGAGCAAGAGTCCTCTCCGATGCAAGTCCAAGCCGGTGGTGATGGAAGCTGCTGCTGCCGACAGGACAAATCTGACGAAGAAGAAAGATGGGCCCTCCAGGGCCATGCTCAGGTCAATCCTGCTCTCGGTATTCCATGTCTAGAACCTGTGGGCCTCGAGACATGATCTCCTAGTTATCCCTAGATATCGGGGATAACAGTCACCTAGTTAGGTCTTCACCCATAAATTGAGCCTAATCTAGAAAGTGACACATAAAATTATTTAAAATCAACCAAGTTACATTGCAAAACTTTCACTTTTCAAATAATTTTCACTTCCTTGCAAGCAATTTTTCTTTCTAAGGAATCTTGTGGATGAAATCTTATTTAAAGACTTTTCATTTCGACATTGAAAATATTATTGTGTTTCATTTTCAAGCAGTCATTTTCTTGAAGCATTTCATGTTATAATTTATTGCAGCACTTCTAATTTCATCTATGGTTAAAATCCTTTTCAAGAAAGTTTTATTTCTAGTAAAGTTATTGAAATACATTTGGAAGATTATTTGTTTGTGAAAAGAAACCTAGGCACTGGTCTTGAAGATTCAACATATTCTATCTATTATTTGATCAAGCCTAAAGAAAGTTATTGTTTTGTAAAAGTCATTGTTAACCTCTTGGGCATTGGGTGAACCTTAAAAATTAAAATTAAACTCCTAGAAACTTAAAGAATTAACTAAGCCTAGTTACCATTAGGGTCTAACCCCCTTGGCTTCCCTAGGAGTTGGCCCAGACGGAGAGAATCTAGATCGAGGTGACAGTGGGTCTAGACCCAGGTACTTGGCTCCAAGGACACACCAAGTGGGTTAGAGACTTCTCCACATTTGCAGGTGTGTATTAGGCGACAACACCTCGCACAATGCACATTTTGTGTTGTGCTCTGCATATTGGACCTCCTCTTCTCGACAAGAGTAGATTGTTGATTCTAGAGCTACCTAACATATGACTAAGCATGAACACATTCCCTCTAATTATAGGTAGTAGCACAATGGAGAGAATGTGTTTATTGGTGACAAAGTAACCCACAAGATTCAAGTTGTAGCGATGTCATCATATAGATATAGCTAAGTTTCGAGATGTTCTTAATGTTCCAAGTATTAAATTTAATCATCTTTCTATTTACCACATTACACACACCAATAAAAGGATGGAACTCTAGCCAAATCAATCAGTTGTAAAGAACATGAGTGATATTTTTAAAGTGGTTACCTTAATGTATTATGATGAATCTAATAATATGTACAAATTGGAAAAGACTCCCTCTTCCTCGAAGTGAAAACGGTTTGTTTCTATGTTGGCCAATGGCAACAACACTAGTGTGCTAAGGAATCAACATCTCAATCATACTAACTTTAAATATTTACAACATACAAGTCATCTACATATGGCAGATGAGCTTCCACGGATTGAACCACCGATGATGTTTATGAGGTGTGTGTGATGGGGAAACATCATCAAGAATCCTTTCCTAAAGACAAAGCAAGGCAAGCTTCTCAACCTCTTGAATTGATCAATAGTGACATATGTGGCCCCTTGGGCACCAATTCTCTTAGGGTGGACAAGTACTTCCTCACCTTTTCTAATGATTTTTCCCAATTTCTTTGGGTATAAACCATTAAATCCATGTTTGAGTTGTTTGAGAAGTTTAGGGAATTCAAAAATCTAGAGGAGAATCAAAGCAAGAGGAAGATTAATTGTATTAGGACTACTGGAGGAGGTGAATATATTGGGAAGGATTACCAGTCATTTCTCACTTCACAAGGTATTTCTTGGAAGAGGATTCTCCCTTGTAATCCATTGCAAAATGGAATCATTGAAGGGAAGAATAGAGTTATCATGGAGATGTCTCGCTACATGCTTCACTCCAAAAAGATGAATTGTTCAATTAGGGGGTGGTAGTTGTATGTGTAGCCCATATCATCAATCACACCCCCTGCTCATGCTGTTAAAGGTATGAATCTGTATGAGAAATGGTTTGGAAACAAACACTATTTCGCATTTCAAAAATTTTGGATCTTGTGAACGGGCTCTACTCCTAATGAAAGGAAAAACATATTAGCATCTTCAAAATCTTGCTCCACTCTAGTTGGCTATAATGAAGTCTTATAGGCGTATTGCCTCTATGATCCCACTACTCACTAGGGAGATAAATGTAGAAAGGTTAGTTTTTGATGAAGTTCCTACTCACGGTCTACTAAGAATACCCTATCGTATCGTTTATGTTAAAATAAGCATACAATGTGTATTAGGAGACTATCAAGAACTCCAAGGGTCAGAGTCACTTTTATTAGAAGGGGTGTGCCATACAAATAAAAACATTATGCAATGAATGGCACACAACCAACTTGCAATTTTGAATAATTAAATTTCATATTTTCCCTATCCTAATAAAGCATTCACATATGTACATCCTCATTCTTTGTCAAGAATCGCGCAATAAAAGAACAATTAAATAACTAGACTTACTTCGTCACAAATTCTATTGGTGGAGCATCAGTTCCATCCCATACATAAATGATTGACATGCTTTTAGATGTGTCATGTACAAAGAGAACCTTCACAACCCAAATAAAATTCTGCAAGTTAGTTATGAATAAACAAAACATTTATGAAGTCCTTTTTTTGTTTGTACAAACACACTATAATTTACAATTATGTTCTTCAAAAAAAGAAAAAACAAAACTGTTTCCATACCTTACAACATAGATCAAAATAGACTCCCTCCTTGATGGCTTTTATTGGAACAGTGTAATCATTTGTTCCTAAGTGATCAGCAACAAATAAATTAAAAATACATATGCAACTTGATTGAAGGAAATTGTTGTCCTACTACAAATTGTACTTCTAAAAACAAATCTTGGCATATTGACAAACAAAGGCTAGTAATGTACATCATTAAGCATTTTGTACCAACCAAACATCCAATAAAACCCCTTAATATTCTTTAAATGGTCAAATGGGAGATGCAAATTGGCCAACCAATCCTCAAAAAGGTTAGATGATATTTGATGTTCACTAGTCACTTGCTCATTCTCAACAATAAAAGAAAAAGAAATTCAAACAACTCAATCACATTATAATTTATGAGTAATTGTTGCCGCCTTTATACACACCTCAGGTAACGTGGAAGAAACCTTCAATCCACTAGGTGTGTCCTTGGGGGAAAGTCTCGTGTAAAGTTGTTGTCACCTGATCCTCAACTCCTCCGTCTAGGCCAACACCTAGCGACGCCAAGGGCGGTAGTCCCTAAAAAATAACTAAGGCTTGAACTAAGCTAAGTACAAAATGAAATCTAGGAGTTTATTCGAAGCAAGAGAAACTACAAATGGATCTACACTAGCAACATATATGACAATAAGTGAAATTGCTTATAATAAAGATATTCAAACCATGTAAAGTACCTGTATGAAAGATATACAGTAATGAAAATAGATACAAGTACCGAAACTGGAAGTGATAAGCAATATATGAAGACCAGTGCCAAATATAAAGGTTGTTGTAAGATAGCCAATGCTACTTGTTATCGCACAGTTTGTAGCTGGGTCAAATGGCTATAAGATAGAGGTCCAAACTGGCATTACAGGAACCTATCCCACCCAATGTCACCTCGATGGGAAGGTTCTTTCTCTTTAGGGAGGTGAGGCCCAGGGGAGACGTCCCCGGTGACCTGGGGTTTTGAAGAGGAAAAGGTTTAAAAGGACAAAGGTAAAGTTCCCCCTTCACAGATCACCACCGAAGCAGATAGTCTCGGCTAAACAGCCAATAATAAAGTGAATCCCCAATGAAAAACACCTGCCTGAAACAAAGCAACAGCAAACTAATATATGCAAGCTATAATTCAATGGGTTAGTACTTCATAAGACTATACGATATTTAAATAAGCAATTATGGCAATAAATATTGAAGAAGTCAATGTTTATCAATATAGCAATGCAAATACTCTCACTTCCTCAATAGATATTGAAATGACATAGCATTCAATGTAATAAATCAACACACCAACAATTAATGCCTAAATCACCATTCAATTGCTCTTTAAACAAGACGTTGATGCATAGAGATGAAATATTCAAGTATGACGTCAGCAACTTAGGGTTAGCAGTTAGTTAGGGTTTCAATTTAGAAAAGAGTTTTGAGAGTTGTTTGATCACTTTCACTTCAACGCTGGAGGCCTAAGATCAATGCCTTTGGGCTAATGGAGTCAATTTAATGGAGGACGCAAGCGTTGAAGGAGGATGACTAAGGACTAGAGGGAAGAGTTCTGAAGTGCTGCTATAGCAGGGCCCCAGAATCAAAACCCTAGGGGAGAGAGGCTCACTCCAGTGTTGTTAACGCAAGGCGTTGTGCTCTCTCCTCCTTCCTTAGGTTAACTTGGAAAAAACGGCTAACATAAAGGATAAATCAAGACAAGAGAGTATAGTGAGGGAGAGTGTTGCTACAGCAAGGCTCTATCACCAAACCCTAGAAGAAGGACGGCCCTAGGTGTAGATAACCTAGGCCTGGGACATCTCCTCCTTCTTGACTTCTGGAATGTACGGCTAGCAACAGGGGAAGAAAAGAAGAAGAGTGTAGCAAAGGCTAGGCT
>SNQJ01S0085614.1:57181-81621 GCA_010110895.2 Picea sitchensis | reverse complement strand
TTTTTGTCATATCCCAGGGAGGATAACTTCTTTCCTCCATCCCTAACAATGACGCCAGAAAATGTTGTCTCAAGAGTCGACTCTAGGCTGTAATAGAGCCAAGCCTTAGCACATTTTAAATGAAATAATAAATTATCACTAGGAACTTGACTTGGGGTTTCATGCAAGTAAATTTCGAGATAACCAAGAACCACTTTTGATTAGAAGTTTCCCTTCCGAACCCAAGAGGGATCTCTTGAATATATGTCGCGATAAGATATTCAATAAGAGTAACAGTGGGAAGATCTGTGGGTAACAGAAAGTTTTGAGATTTTTAGGGTTGGTGGTTTGGACCAGGATGTATTCCATTGGGCATGGAGTCAAATGATCAAAAAAATAATAAGAGTGTTTTGGCAATGGAAATCCATGGAACAGAGGCGAGGTAGAAGTTGATTACAGAGAGAAGGATTTATAAAAGTATGGCAGCAGAATAGAGAGAAAACATATCAAAATGCAAGAAGCACTTAACAATGAGTGAATTCCAAGCATAAATTAGTGGAAAGAGATGGTTGGGACAGAGCATCTATCCAAGGATGAATTCTGAACCTTCAGATCTCTACAAGAAACAAACTATAACATGTCCTGCAATAGAGCATCTAACAAACAGATGAATTCCATTACAAACACAATCACAAATCGAGAAGAAAATGGAAATAAAACCAAGTGAAATCATGCAAAAACGAAGTAATAAGACATTCTCTGCAAACAACATCACAAGAATCTCTGATATAGATCGAAAATGCCCCGCGCTCTTTTATTAAACATGAAACTAAATGCTATAGCCCAGGAGTACTACTCTTGTCTGTCCTTTTTCCCTTTTACAAATATTCTTCATATATGTATTGAGGTCGAAATCCTCTCTAATCTAAAAGATAACAAAAGTTACAACCAATTCTTGAAACTTTCTGCCATAGAAAATGGGCCAAACTACTGAAAACTAGGGCTGCAGTTGTGGCTTTGTATCTCTCGAATAGTGACATCTGTGTATAAACTGAAAGATGATTTTGTGCATTTGTTTATTCTGAGAAAAAACCTCTCTCAGTTCCTCGATACCCCTTTTCATTTTTCCCAAATCTGCATTTAACAAACATGTGTCAAAACAGGAAAATATGAAATCCGAAAATTAGGGCTCGGAGATGGATTTGATTCTCCCAACATGTGACACCTGTAGGAAAAATGAAAGAGGATAATTATCTCTGATGTGTTAGTCACAAAATCCTCCAACCGTTTCTCAAAATGATACTCCAATTGCTCAGAATCCTCATTTGAAAATGATGACTCATCACAGTAAAAGCGACATATTTCTGAAAACGAACCTCATCTTGCGGGTGACTTTTGACTATCGTACCAAGCTCAAAATGAAATTCTGAAGACACCAATGGACATCTTCGGATTTGTATATGTCGATCAACTATTTGAACGCAAAAAATGACCTCTCCATGGCTGAGAAAATTTCATTTTTCTAAAGAAGTTTTGCATATGACTGGACTCCCGATTTCAGGTTTTCGGGATTCGAGGAAACGAAGCAGTGGTTATTAAAATATTCATGCTGGCCAAATCCCCGAAACAGATTTAGGATTTTACATTGCACTCTTTCGGGCCTTCGGGTTTCAGGTATCATGTCCTTAAGAGTTATGACATGCAAGGAATCTCGAATCGCGAAATCACGATGGGATTAATTAGATGATAATCATACTATTTGAACGCAAAAAATGACCTCTCCATGGATGAGAAAATTCCCCATTTTTCTAAAGAAGTTTGTATATGATCGGACTCCGATTTCCGGTTTGGGATTCGGGGAAACGAGGTAGTGGTTATTAAAATCTCCACGTATTCCAAATCCCTGAAATAGATTTAGGATTTTACATTGCACTCTTTCAAGCCTTCAGGTTTCGGGTATCATGTCCACAAGAGTTAAGGATTATGTAAGGAATTTAATCGTGAAATCACGATGGGATTAATTAGATGATAATCATTTGTTTTAATCTCTTAATTTATCACGATTAGCAATTAATCTTTAACCTTCGTGGATTTAAGTGTCGACTTCAATAATACTTGACTTGAGAAATCCCAAATCGCTAAATTACGATGAGATTTATTAACATTAAACTTTCTGCATGCATTTGACCTGGATTATCCTTTAATAATTTAGTGAATTCATGGATCGAGGTTGTAGTTATTAAGATATCTATATTGGCCAAATCCCCGACTAAAAAACTCGACTCATGAGATTTTTCTCCATGTGGATTAATGCTCAGTGTATGTGGTCGCTCCACTGCCAATGCTTCCATTCATTCTCCTAAGTGACCGAAGCCAAAATTTCAATATTATTTGTTACAACAACACCTACCTCGGGAAATGTGGCCGCGTATTTAGGTGGTTTTTCAAGACATGGTTTTGTCGATGGTTTTCAATTTCTAAGCTAATGAATTAGGGTTTGGACTAATCCAGCTCATTGGTTGGTTTTGGATGTCACTGCTCCTATATGTATATTGTATTGTAAACAATAAAATACAAATGAATGAATATAATATATGTCGGTTTTCCATTGGTTTCCAGGGAAAAAATATCCGGGTAATGTTTGTATTTCCATTGTATATTTTTGTTCTTTCCTCAATATCCTGGCTTAAAGTAGACATCAGATAAGGTTAGAATTTACATTTGGTATCGTAGATTTATTGGCTTCAGGGGGATGCCTTTGTATCAAGGGTTTGACTGTGGACCTGATAAGCCTTGTTACAAAGGAGATTTGGCAGCATTGTTTTTCTTCGTGTGAAAAGAAATGGCAAGCACCAAATGGAGATCAAGTAGTTTAATGGGAAACGATTTGAGCTCGTGGAAGATCAAGATGGAAGATATTTTAGTAGAAAAAGATCAATGGGTCACTATATATCCATATACTTCACCTACAATAATGTCAACAAAATACTAGAAGAATTTGAATCGATGGGAAAAGAGCACAATCTGGTTATGTCCCTTGGATTCAATATTATTGATGTATTAAGGGAAGCTACAACCAAAAATTCATGAAATAGGTTAGGGGCTTTGTATTATTCTAAGTCCCTACTAAATAAACTATTCCCGAGAAAGAAGTTGTATAACTTGGAAGATGAGAGATGGAGACCAGTGGCAGAGCATTTGAACACATTCAATACTCTGGTAATTCAGCTTAGTATCTACGTTGAGATTAAAAATTTCAAATGAAGATAAATGTATCGGTTTAATGTGTTCCCAACTGCACTCGCGGGATAGTTTCAAGGAAATATAGGGTAGTAATACAACTTCTTTGAAGTTTGAGGTTGGGGCGGTCTCACCTTTGCCTGAGGAGATGAGACGAAAAGAATGGAAGGACATAAAGTACTGCAATGCATTTATTTGCAAGAGGACGTGCCCTGTGAGTTAGCCAGATTTAATTTCTCAAGTGGAGATCTAAGTCTAATGGTAGATCTAAACCTCCTAGGATGTTTGTATGGCATGTTGAGGTGTGGAGAAGGCACTACAAGGCTAAAGGTAGATCCAAGTTGAGAAAAGAAGGATCTCAAGAATCTCTTCTAATAAGAAAAGACCTCCAAGGAAAAAAAGGAGGGGATGTGTACATGGCCCTCTCCTTCCAAGCACATGTAGACTGCGAGGCATGGTTGATTGACTCGGGTGCATCCTTTCATGACTCCCCATAGGGAGTGGTACTGTGAATATGAAAAGTAGCGATGGAGGTAATGTTTTCTATAACATCTCACAAACTAACCATGGTGAAGAGGAAGGGTCTAAGTTGAGACCATGATGAAGGATTAGAATTGACTCTAGTGTCTCTGCTACATCCCGTATGGTCAAATTTTGATTTTGTGGGCTAAAATGAAGATGGTGGGTAAAACAATTTTAAAAGGGAACTCTTGCAGGATGGTCTGAGGGAGCAATGGTGTTGATGAAGGGGTCGGTTTAACCTGATAATTAGGAAGCAATCTATTATATATGCATAGCTCCATTGTTCCCGGCATTGGAGTTGGAAGAAGAAAGAACCTCTACCGGCGTTGCTTATGTTGTGGCATCAACATCTGGGCATATCAAGAGGCGGTCTTCAATTACCATATGGTAAAAGGTATGGTTGAAGGTATGTCTAACCTGCCTCGATTTTGATTTATGTGAACATTGTTTACATGGTGCTGTAATCGCAAGATTCCTCTCCGTGCAAATTCACTTAGAAGGAATTTTATAACGAAGTTCATAAGGATGTTTTTGACCTCGTGGTTTCCGTTCCATCATTGGGAAAAATATGTGTACTATGTCTCATTTATTGATGACTTCTCTATGAATACTTGGATATATTTCCACATGAAGAAAGTTGAAGTCTTTGACATGTTTAAAGAGTTTAAGGCTCTTGCTGAGAATCAAAATGAGAAAATAATTAAGGCACCGGCACCTTATAATGTATGTAGGAGTTCCTACAGAATGAATTTGAAGAATTCTATGCTAGGCGAGGCGCAAGGCGGAAGACTACTCCATATACACCCCAACAAAATGGAGTAGCAGTTTAAAGGATGAATAGACGCGATAAGTAAAGGTGCATGTTCCGCGCTTCCGTTAGGGAAATAATTATGGGCAAAGGCAGTGGGTACCACATGTTAACTGGTCAATCGATTACCCTAAATGTGTTAAGCATGCACCTACAAGAGGTGTATAATCGGTAAGGAACCTTCTCTCACATCTTAAGGTATTTGGTCATGGATGTATGTTCATGTTCCAAAGGAAAACATGAGTAAGTCGATGCTAGCTAGTCAAAATGTATCTTTATTGATATAAATATGGTCTCAAAGGCAAGCTTCGGGAACCGTAAACCAAGCATGTATAGCGCATATGTAGCATTTAGAGAAATGAAGGATGTTGTTAAATATCAATTCTTACCAAGTAAGGAAGAACCTGAAAAGATAGAGTTTGATTTCTAGCTAATACGAGCGACTCTACAAAGAACATGAATAAGAAGAAGAAGATCCCCTATACTCCAGCATTGAGGATTTGGATCGAGAAGGCCGGAAAGGTATAGTCCATCCGATTTTGTTCAAATTTTGCTTTGTCTATTAACTAATGATGATCCTAGAACCCTATTTTCGGAGGCAAAGTGGATTCAGAGGATGAAATTCCTAGAAAAGGCCATGAAGCAAATGGCATCTTTGGATAAGAATGAGGCTTCAGATCTAATGGAGTTGCCAACTGAAAGAAAAAGATCACGGCATACAAAATTGGTATTCAAAAATAAGTTGAATGTAGAAGGAAAAGTGGAGAACATAGAAAGCTCCTGCTATAGTAGCAAAGGGTTATTCCTGTTGAGGGAATTGACGGTGAGATTTTTCTCCTGCTGCCAAGTTAACCCTATAATATTTATGTTATCCGCTGTTACTACATTTGGATTTTAAGCATAACGTGATGGATGTGAAGACAACATTCCTCGCGACATGGGACGAAGAAGAAAATCTTTATGAAGCAACCAAAGGGTTATGCTGTGAAAGGAAAGAAGGAGTCGGTATGTAAAATGAAAAAGTCCATGTATGGTTTAAAACACAACACATGGCATCAAAAAATTTGAAATTTATATGTTGGGACTTGGCTTCACAAGAAGCAAGAGGATCATTATGTGTATTCTAAATTAATTGGCGATCATTTAATTTATTTGGTCTTGTATGTGGATGACATGTTGTCATAGGGAAACAACAAGGAGATTATCCATGATGTGAATACTCAGTTGTCCTCTAAATTCACATGAAGGATCTTGGTGCTTCAAATTTCATTTTGGGTGCATGGAATGAAAAGAGATCTAAAAAAGAGGGAAACTTCGGTTAGATCAGAAAATATGATGAGACAATATTGCAGAGGGTTAATATGTGCGTGAATGTAAACCGGCTAAGGTTCCTATTCCCTGGTGTAAAGGCCTTAGGATCAAAGTGGAACCCAAGAAACATGAAGAAGAGGAGGACATGTCTCATGTTCCATATGTGAGTGCATTTGGCAGTTTGATGTATGAAATGGTATGTACTAGACCGAATATTACATTACGTAGTGGGATTTCTTTGAGCGTATATGTCAAAACCAGTGGGAAGGAAAGACACAACAATAGTAAAAGGGGTTTTTCAGGTATTTTCATGGCACCGCTAGATATGGATTTTGTGCGGCGAAGGAAGATCGATTGGACAGAGTGGGATATTATACATCGCTTTGGATGCATCAATAGATTTGATCAGAGGGAGATCTGGCTAAGCTGTGCTGTGGGTTTAACTCCGCTTTGGAGGAGCAATACAAGCCGGACATAAAAGACAAGTTGTAGTGGCACTCTCTTAACCAGCTACGTAATATGAATACATGGGTTTACTCATGCAAGTAAGGAATAAAGATGGTTACAAAGATTGTGTTCTGCATTGGGTTTGGTACTAAATAAGTCAGAAGGATGGGACTGCGACAGCCGTGAGTGCAATTTTTCCAAGGAAGAACCCGGCTATCATTCAAAGACAAAGCACACACGTTCAATATCCCTTGTGAGACATGGACACAGTGCCATCAACGGGATGAAGGACACTTTGAAGAATACCGCACTCCATTAACAAAATCAGGAGCAATCGAGAAGTTCTTCGTGTAGAGCATCCATGGGCATTGCTGCCCTGGATTGTTGGTTTTATAATCCCCTGGACCCCTGAACCCCCTAGATGCAAAGAAAAACAACAAGTGGGAGAACAAGTTGGGTATGTGTTATATTCTTTGCACTATAGCGCACAACAAAAAAAAATTTCGGTGAAACGTGATACCCACCCTTGGGAAATGTGTCATGCATTTAGGTGGTTTTTTGGCACATGGTTTTATGGTTTTCTATTTTCTGCTATGGTTAAGGAATTAGGGTTTTGGACTAATCCAGGTCATTGGGTTAGGGTTTTGGATGCCACTGGCTCCTATATGTATATTCAATTGTAAACAATGTAACACAATGAATGAATATAATATATGTTGGTTTTCCCGATTTGGGTTTCTAGGGGAAAAATCTCTGTGTAATGTTTGTATTTTCCATTGTATCTTTTCTGAATATCTGTTTACAGTAGACATTGTACAAGGTTAGAATTTACAGCTTTGTCTGCATATTCTCCTCTATATAGAATATAATCATTCGGACATGCAAGATATGATATATACTCAACACCCAACATTTGCAACAACTGATTTGCCTCTTCACAGCTACCGGGAAAAACATTATCACTAGGAAGAACCTTATCTTTAAATAACATATAGTTAGTGGGAAATATAAATGTACAAGGTCATTTAACGTTTACAAAAGAAACCATTTCTAATGTTGATTGTGTGACAAGATTTCTCAAAATTAGTATAAGGCACTTGTTGGTCAATTATCTCAATATTGTCGAGAAACATGCGTTTGACATGCCAAACTTTGTTGTCAAGTTGTACAGTAACATTTTTGTCCCAAGCTGGGCAGACTTTGACTGGGCACTAGGTCCAAAGAGAGGGGTGGTGGAAGCAGATTCCAGGCTTTCGAAAATGGTATCACTGATATGAGCATCATCCCCTAGCTCATCATTCTAGAATGTGTCTAACAACATTATCTCCATGGCATTCGTATCCCATAAGTAATCATCCATACCAACCTCTTTTTTATTGTCTCCATTGCCAACTTCTGAAGAACTACTATTGTTTCAGTCATTCCTAAGTCGTGAATCTGGACGTAGTGGGAATTGAATAGGTGGTTGATTCAACCATTCTTGGTACGCTTCCTCTTCGAGTTGTGCTCTCATTATATCCTTCTCTCGGGTTTACATTGTTGTGGGGTGCAATGGAAGATGGTAGGTAGGTCGCTCATCATCAAAATCCTAATTTCAAAAATATCGAACATTAGTACATCGATGATATTAGTAAGCACAATGAAATAATTTTTTTGTTCAAATTACATTATGCCAAACAATTATTACTATCGTCGACCTAGGATTGCGGCTGGAAGATGGAATGTCACAATTGGCAGGGTAAAGCGGTTGTCCATTTTCATCTACCAACTACTTCCGATATGTTGCTCCTGATAAGACCTTCCGACATTTTTGAACCGGTACTGGAATATTTTATGCATCTAAACTCAATTCTGAATCAGGATCCTGCAAATTTGGATACATTTTTATTCATATTGACATGGATAAAAAAAATTCCATTAAATAATCGAAACATAAATAAAATAAGTTAAACTTACTAGAGATGGAAAGGGAGAACTCCGCAATGGACTTTGAACAATATGGAATGGGATAGAATTTGGAGAATTCACCATTTGATCATATTAAAAGGCTTTCTCCCTGCATTTCAACGAAATTAGCAATAATTTTTTCTGTACATGTCTAAAATAAATTCCGAGGACTGTATCACAATCTAAGTTTGAATATAGTTTTGAAACCATTTTTTAAGAATAAGGCGACATAAAACGTAAAATGTATATTGATGTACTGTAAGTCATGTGAATTCATCCTAAAAGATAATTTGAGATGAATATACTATTTTATGTGCAAATAAAAGTTCAAATATCTTTAAAAGCATTCTGGTGCACTTATAAACCACAAATGCATTGGTGCACATATTAATAATAAGCATCGGTATGTTGAAAAATTAACCACACTGTGTTTCGAGATTTTGTTAATAAAAAACAATTATATGTTATCGGTGAATCATATAATATGGACGCACCAGTGCTTAATGTAATATGGACGCACCAGTGCGTCTGAAATAAACACACCGTCGTGCCAAAAAAGTAAAAAAAATGCGATTTTTTTGAAACAATTAAAAAAAGAGTGGGAATCGAATTTCATAAAGTCCTTTAAATACTAAAAAGCTATTAATTGTTTTATTATTTTGCAAAAATTTGCAAGGGAGAGACTTGCAAGAGAGATATATGGAGGAACATTATGGAGGAGCACAATAATTTGGAACCACGGTATTATTCAGAATATGAGAATTTGAAGGGTATGGTGATTCACTCTAAACCCTTCTCATAAAGTTCTTTAAATATTAAGAAGGTATTCAATATTTTCATTATTTTTCCAAAATTTACAAGAGACAGATTTGGAAGAGAGACATACCGGGGAGTAGAAGAATACTTTGGAACAACAGAAATATTCAGAAAATTAGGATTTGAAGGGTATGGTGATTCACTCAAAACCCTACATAGTAAAAATTTTAAATTTTACCATTGATTTTGATAATAAAAGTTTTACAAATTGTATTCCTATTTGGATTTTAATTAAAATTCAGAAAAATAAATAAATTAAATCATACTTACCTTAAACCCTTTCTTTTTTTACTTATGTGAATGCAAAATTTCACCCTAGGGTGTAACTCCCTCTATCACTTCAGAATTAGGGCTTTTGTTTGAGGCATTTTAGATCTAATGGATTTGTTTTTCTATATATAAGTGTTTGGCATGTGATGCAAAGGGACCACTTATTGCATCGGATCCCAAATGTAGTCCTCCCTTTGACTATTTTTTTAAACGGTTTATGATTTGACGTTGTTTTAAAAATGTTTTTCGATTTTTCGGTGGGTCATTTCGACATAAACACATTGGTGTGATTACATCTACGGAGCACCGATAAAGCCAGGTTTTTTTTTAATTAAAAAATATGGTGCATAAAAAAATATCACCAATGTTTTCTCATCTAAACAACACAGAAAATGTTGTCACATAATTTTTTAAATTTTCTTCTCATCGGTATGTAATCTTTCTATTATTTTTTTATGAATGTTTAATTTTTTGCTATGTTTTGGTTTTCTACTATAGTCGTTGTGATGTCTTCTATATATATTGCATTGTTGTAATTCACAATTTTTTTAAAAAATAATTAAACTATTTGGTGTGTTTTGTTGTATTAAACACATTGATGCATTTTATGTAATAAATGCACCAGTGCTTTGTATTTAAAAAGCACACCGGTTACAATGATTTTTTTTCGCTGAAAATTATGTGATTTATTTATAAAATACATTTAATAATATATGTATTGAATGGTACATGTTGTATATTGACAAAAATATGAGTGAAAAGAGTTCAAATAAAAAAATTTATGGTCAACACAATGATGACACATCTGGAAAAACAAAAAATACAGGTACTCTGTAAATTCTATACAAAATTAATATGGTTGAACTATATGTAAGTTTAACTAATATGTATTGGTTAGTGTGTGTCATGTAGGGCCACAAAATGAGGAAGCTCGATAAGATTAATTTTGATCTAAGTGAAAAAGAGCGTAAAAGCTTCATGGAAAAAGTGCAGAAGGATGAATCTGGTGAATGAAAAAATACTATTCAATATGAATTATTTTTTTGAATTTTCATTAATAATATACTTAGGAATATTAGATAAAATGTTTCAAACAATCTATTAATTCACATATGTTTAATGTTCTACATGCACCAACAATGAGGGAACATAATTCCATCCTAACAAAACAAAATTAATTAATATAGAAGATGTAAATGATGATGAATTGGTCCATAGCTCATCTGGAGTGGTATTATGTAATCATCCCACAAACAAACAATTAATATAGAAGATGAAAACACGCATGAAATTATCCAGTCATCCTGAGTGGTTTTGGAGATTAATCAAAGGGGGGGAGGACTTTTACAGAACTATGAGGGATATAGTAGAACGAACATATAGATGTAATTTCCATACAATAGGAAATCAATCTAATTATTTCAAGAACCAAGTTATATCTAAACTATAGGAGGCATTTTCAAGCAATGGTCAATGAGACTCATGACTTCCATGTAATAGCAAAAGCATACAACAACAAAAAAAGAATCACATTCAAAAGTAATATTCCTAAAAAACACCTTTTAGAATACATACATACATACATACATACATACATACATACACATACATACATACATACACATACATACATACATATTATTAAAGACACATATATATATATATATATATATATATATATATATATATATATATATATATATATTACAAAGTATTCATTTATTAATATATCAATTTTGTCATATTTAGTTTTCATATATCAATATAAAAATACTTTATTGTCATGTTATTTTTTCAAGAAAATTATGAAAATCCCAGCGGACCAATGAGTTGATATCCAAAATATGCCAGTAGGAATGTCCAAAAAATGTGTACAAGGAGATGGTCAAAGAAATGGACATAATTGCATCCCAAGAAGATCCATCTCAACAACAACGTGCCTCAAATGTATGTAATCATTGAATTTTTCTATTAGGTACAAATAATTAATTTAGCATTAATATTAATTTTCAAATATTCTCTTACATAAAAGAAAAGAAAATGGAACTCATTTTGAACATAAAACTGGACGACAAGGAAGAAAAGGGTTGATAGCAAAGTTTATGAGAAATTGTTATCTCCTTATAACAACTTAAGGTTTTTTTTGTATATTTTAAGTTGTTTTACAACAACCATCCTTGAATGTCTTCAAACAGGTGCTAACATACAAAGAAGAGCCATCAAAAAAATTGATTGACATTGGGTTAGTTAAGGGTTGTGAGTATATGTTGGCATATCAAAAATTAATTGTGAAATTTGTAAGTATAATCTATGTTGTTTTACTTCTATCATTTTATAATTAATGAAACAAAAATACTACTTTATATTAAATCTATGATTTATTATGGGGTATAAAACTTGCAGGAAACAACGTATGGAACTGAGACAACAAAAGAGATGTTGAAACAAGGCATGATATTTTATTTTGAAAATATGTGTATGATTCATGAGTAAATTCTTTCTTTGTAGGTATGCCATTTTTCAATTTACATTCACGTATATTATTTATTTCAATTTTCATTATTCTCACCAATGTAGATAGACTCATTAAAATTTATTTTTATGTTTGTAGATGGAACTTGAAGAAGATGAAAATAATTGAGGCAATCAACCAAACATTCAGCAAAATAACCCAAGACATGGAAGTAGCTCGAACACTAACAACAGTTCCAATGAAAAATGATGACCAATATATTTGGATATCAATGCAAGTTGCAATTGTATTTTTTTGAAATAATTGTCTGTGAAAATCAGATATTTTTGTTTAATGTGTTAGGGTCCTATGATATAGTCATATGTTCTCCAATTACCTATTTGGAAATTTGCTCTGATCATTTTGAGAATGTCTGCATGATAAGAAGCTCAGGAGTAATGGTCCAATGGTGTATCTTGTGTTTCAAAGAGGTGTCCAGGTATATCCAAAGTTGGCAAGTGATGGTTTAAAACTCTTGAATGTAAAAGGTCAAAGAAATATCTTTCGGAAGCTAAGGGTCAAATTTTTATGTGTTGTTAGCTGCCAAAAGTTCCCAGTTTCGGCAGCTAAAAAGGCAGGCGCAATTCTCAGTTAGTTGTCGAAAGTTCTGTTATGAACAAAAAGCTCAAAGATCTCCTCAGATCAAGGAAAACAGATTATTCAATGATATAAAAGGCATCCATAATGATTTTAAGGTTATGAATCGTCCTCAATATGCTGATGTCAAGTTCAAATCGAATTATATTTAGTTTTTATAAGTCAAAGCATAACCTATTTCTTGGGATTTTGTTGTATTTTCCCTAGTTTTAGAATAGAAGACAATAGGAAAAAGGGAGTGGATTTTGAAAATATGAGAGAGGTTTTTGTTCAACATGATCTGAAGAACAATAATCGCTCCCATAATTTACACAGGTGTTATAAATTTGGAGATTCGAAGGGATCTTTGAGCCCTATTTTTCAGTTTTCCGGATTTTTTGATTGAGACATATGTTTTCGAGAAGGATTCCAGCGATTTGGAGATGAATTTCAAAAATCATAAAGAGATTTTTGTTCAAAACAAACTCTTCTACAAAACCCTCCTCCCATTTTGTAAACTATATTAATATTTGAGAGATATGATCTCATATTTTACCCCCATTTTTCAGAAAATTTGATCCACTTTTTATGGCAGACAGTTCTAAAATTCAGTGTCATTGTTGCTATCTTGGGGAAATTGGTTGGATTCGACCTCCTAATATTGAGGGGTGATCTTTCCTATATATTGATGTAATTTTAATGCAAAAAGGGTTGTTTTTCAGTTAGACGGGCAGGGAAGGATGGCATGGAAATGTCCCCATCCACTATAGAAATGTTTCAAAAACTGTAAGTGACTTTTATGAATGAATACAAAGGCATTATATTTCCAGATTCTTGTGTCGTGTTTAAGTGGTGAATTTTTTCCCTGATGTAACTTGTTACTTTCCTGTTTCACATACTATTTCTTTCTGTATTGTTTATGAGAAGATGATGTGCAAGATTTGTTCTTAACACCCTATGCTGGCTCGAAACAATATTTATGTTTTCTTCCAAGTTTGATATGTATAATTCGGATAAGTTCTACTCTACATTTGAAATGAACTTCGATCTATTCTTATTTTCCCATTTTATAAGCTCAAAGGATCCACTGGCATGATTACCCTGCCTGGTCACATTTTGTCTCAGTTATTCATTCATCTATCATCTTAACCTCTTGACTCCATTTTGCCCAATGGCCCTTTTTTGTTGCCTCAACCAGATACTCTAAAAAAACCAAATATCAATCTATCATAGCTAGCCTAAGATCCATACTCAAACAAAGTTATATCTGACAGAGAGATCCCTCTCTGAGTCTTGGAGGGCTAGATCCTTGACTTGAAGTGGTTTTGTGGTTACCCCTGCCGATTTCCTCCTCGGCCTGGGAAATTACAGGGTGATAACATAATGTAATGGACACAGTGTCCCAATTTAAAGACAAGGGATTACCGATAAGTGTCCCATTTTGTATGACAAAGACCCTCTTATTCATATAATGAAATATGTTTTAATTTATTCTATTGTGTTGTCCAATGTCGTTGTGAAATGTTATATCGTTGATTAAATATATGGATGCCTAAATATTATAATGAAGAGATGCAAAATATGATGATATAAAAAATTAATCCAAACATCATATCCTAATTCACTAATCAAAATATAAGATACATGTAAATTTTTTGATAAATAATGGAATTAAAAAACTAACAATAATTGCACTATCACAGGTCGATGTTTCTCGATGTATTTTAATTATTAATCTCATTGATGCATTTAATATTACAACGCACCGGTGTGTTTCATAAGAAAAGTGCATCGGTGCTTTTATGTAATCAGTTAACATTGGTTTCAATATTTATTTAATACCACAAAATTACATTAAAAAATTGACCTTCACTGCGTTTAGTGTATACGAAACATCAATTCTTTTGTGTTATTAATAAGCACCGATGCTTTAGGATTATTGATAAGAACTGTTGTATTTGTGTTATTAATACGCACCGATGATTTTGTGTTATTGATAAGCACTTGCCCTTGTTTGTTACTAAAAATCACTAGTGCTTTCTATTTTTAATGCATCGGGGGGGGGTTCTAGGTAACACACCGATGCATATTATTTTATACAACATCAGTGCCTTCTTATTAATAACGCACTGGTGCTTTCTAAGTAGAAATCTTCGGTGCTTAATTATTTTTAACTCTCTCGGTGCATTTTACTGTTAAAACCCCAGTTCTTATAAGACAAATGCCCCAGTGCTTAAATATTTTATTGCCCTGATGCTTGACTTTAAGTGTACATCATCGGTGCGGTACATGTATGTATGCATCGATGCTTGTACCTCATAAAAATGCATCGATTTGTAAACATCCGCTAACACCTCCGGCTGCCCAGATTTTTTTAGTTATAATCAAGTTTCATTATAGTATCCACAAAAACATCCACTATCAAAAATAGATGTTGTAGTGGAGTTTTTTGGACAATTTTTGTCAATTTTGTAACACTAGAAATCTCTGCTATAACCTCCACTAAAAATTATTTTCTTTGTAGTGAGGGAAATGTAAATGAATTACAAGAATGAATTAGTGAATGGAAATGAATTATGAAGAAAATGTAAACGAATTATGGAAATGAACGTAGAAATTATGAAAATATAGAAAATAGAAAATGGAAATAGGAAAAAAGAAAATAGGAAAAGTAAAATGGTAAATGGAAATGAATTATGAAAATAATGTGGAAATTAATTATGAAAATGACTAAGTGGTGGGTATTATGAAAATTAACTAAGTGGGAAGTGGAAAATGAAAATAGGCTAATTATGAAAATGGGTTAAGTATGGAAATGGTTAAGTATGGAGGATAGTGAGGAGGGAGAGTAGAGTGGAAAGAAGGGAAAATGTCTAAGTATAAAGTGTGGAGAGTGGAGAATGAAGAAAATGGGAAAATGACTAAGCATGGGACAAGGTTATTATGCGGGTCACGGAAGTGAGAGGATGATTCTGTAGAACGTGGGACTGTGGACCTAAAGATGTATTGAGAAAGGGTGAGGAGGTCCGAATCAAAATGAGAAACATGACTAAGGGAAATGAGGTGATTAATCCCACAAAGAATATGAGACTAAGTATGGCATGAAGAACCAAGAAAATGAGACTAAATGTGGTTCCAATAATCTAATCGAGGTTCCAAGAAAATGGGCATGGTTCAAAAAATGGGCAAGGTTCTGAAAATGAGCATGGTTCCAAGAAAATATTAATTCCAATAAAAATTAACTATGTTGCACATGGGAAAAGTGCTCCTTGGGCTATTGGATAAAATCATGGATATCTTGAGAATATGGACTCAGATTTTTAATCCATAAAATGCACAATGAAGCTAAGACTAAGGGCTACACCATAGGCTTATGATCATTTAAAATTTATTTCCTCTAATATGGATTTTTTTTTATTATTATTCCAAGAGCGGGAAACCTAGTTGATCAAATTGTTTTGATCAATAGTGGGTTACCCTCCTTCTATAGTGGAAATATACACTATGATAACCCCAATACTTTGGAGGAGGCCATAAGGAGAACAAATCATTTTTATGAGAAAGGCATAGGAAGGCCAATCTTCCAAAAAAATCTTGGAATGATAAGATGAAGGGTAAAACATAGCAAAGGCATAAAGGTTTTAATCCACCCTTTTTCAGAAATAACTCCCAAGCAAATTAGCAAGGACAGTCATCCCAAAAGGTACCCAGGATGGCAGATTCATTTGGGAAAAGGCTAATATAGAAACCCATGAAATGTTGGGGATGTGAGGGAGATTACTTGTACAAGGGCTTCCCTCACAAGGGAGAAAGGATGATGAATGCCCAAAATATTTAGGAGGTTGAAATAGTGGAATACAAGGAAGGAAACATGCCAAGGATTATGCAGCCTTGGAAAAAACAAAATCAGAGTATTAGTCCCCCGTGATTGAAGTGGAAGGTAACATTGATAACCAACTCATAGCAAATTTAATTGATTATGGAGCTAGAATAGTTACATAAACTCTAACATTGTTGAAATATTTTACTTACAAAGAAGTAAGCATAAGAAATCTTGGTTAGTTCAATTAGCCACATGGGCTAAGAGGAAAATTAGTGAGTTGGTCAAATTATTGTCCAATAGCCATGAATGGACTTAGCACAAAGGTAGATGTGAACACCATACCATTGTTGATATGATTGTCTAAGTGGAATGGATTGGTTGGAAAGACACCATGTTGTCCTAGACTATTACAACAAGACAACCACTTTTCTTGATGAGGAGGAGCAACAAGGCAAGGTTCAATGCATTCCAAGGGTTGTAGTTGTTAGAGGAATTTCAGCTATGCAATTGAAAATGAGTTTAGAGAAGGGATGTAGATTTTTGCAGCCTATAAGGAAGAGGCAACCAGAGATCAAATTCCAAGTATTGAAGACCATCCATTTTTGAAGGATTTTGGAGATGTTTTTGGGGATATCCCAGGGCTACCACAAAAGAGATACATTGATTTCTCTATTGATTTGGTGCCAGGATCTTCCCTAGTGTCCAAGACACGATACAGAATGGGCACACCATAATTGAAATAGTTGCATATGCAACTTGAAGAACTATTAAAGAAGGAGTATATATTTCCAACTATGTCACCTTGGGGTGACCCAATTCATTTTTTGAAGAAGAAAGATGGAACCTTAAGGATGTGTATTGATTTCAGACAGTAGAATAAAGTCACCATAAAGAACAACTACCTCTTGCCAAGGATTGATGATCTATTCGATTAGTTGAAAGGTGCAAGAATATTTTCCAAGATTGAATTGAGGTCAAGTTATCATCAAGTGAGTACAAAAGAAGAAGATATCAGCAAGACAACATTCAGGACAAGATATGGACATTATGAGTTTGTGACAGCACCACGTGGGCTGTCAAATGCATGAGTTGTTTTCATGTTCCTGATGAATGGAGTGTTCAGGGAATACCTAGAAAATTTTGTAGTTATGTTTGTGGATAATATACTCATCTACTCAAAAACATAATAGGAACATGAACATGATTTAAGAGTGGTGCTACAAGTTTTAAGAGAGCATAATTTGTATGCCAAGTTAAGTAAGTGCATCTTCTATAAAAAGAAGATTCATTACTTGGGTCATATTATTTCAGCAAATTGGATAGAAATGGGTCCCAAGAAGATAGAAGCTATTAGAGGATGGTTAGCAAAAAGAAATGTGATAGAGGTCAGATCATTCATGGGTCTTGCATGTTATTACCGAATATTTATAATAAAAAAATTCAAAGATTGCAAGCCCCATCGCTTCTTTGCAAAAGAAGTGAATGAAATTTGAATGGACTCATGAATGTGATGAAAGATTTCAATAGCTAAAAGACATTTTGACCAATTTGTCAATATTAAAGATTGCAGACCTCAATGAAGCCTTTGTTGTGTGCATGGATGCATGCAAGGAAGGGATCGGTGGAGTCCTCACACAAAAGGATCATGTGGTATGCTATGAATCCATACAATTAAAAGAGCGTGAGAGGAATTATGCTACCCATGATCTAGAATTGCCATCCATTATTCATGTGTTTAAAATGTGGAGAAATTACCTCATGAGGAGGAAAATTGAGCCAAGGACAGACCATTGTGGTCTAAAACATTTGTTTGGACAGCCCACATTAAATGCCAAACAAACTAGATGGATCAAATTTCTTAGTGAATATGAATTTGAAACTAATCATATCAAAGGTAAGGAAAACCAAGCGGTTGAGGCACTAGGTAGAGAAGCACATGAGATGCATATTGAATCCATTAGCATGTACATGATTGATCTAAAAGATAAAATGTTATAGGCAGGAAATTCAAATCAATACTATTTGCAAATAAAAGAAACATGACAACACGACAATTTACAATAGAAATTTAAATATTATGAGTTGCAAGAGGATGGAAACCTCATGTACAGAGGCAAAGTATACGTTTTGAATTCCAGAGAGATGAAAAATATAGTGATGACATAAACGCATGATGTACCTTATGTTGAACACCTAGGATATCAGATATCCATTACAAATGTGAGGAGCCAATATTTTGCAAAAATTACTATCAAGAGGTTGAAGCTACATTTAATACTAATGACAAAACCCTAAGATGCAAGAACCCTAATATAAATCCAGGGTTGAGATTGATGTTGAGGTAGGAAAATCTAATTTGCATGAGAAGAGGGGGGCCTTGTCAAGACCATAACTTTTCACTTGGTGCTTTAACTATGCCTTAATTATATTGTTAAAAAGATAATCTATAAACTAATATATAAGTGCATATTTAGGGCTCAACATTTTGAAAAACACATGGAAATACCATAACAACAATATGCCAAAAGTTTAGGACCCAACAACTGCAAAAAATATCAATATCATGACCATTTTTTAGATCACCTTAGAGATCCACTTGGATCAGTTTAGATGTTACTAAGGTCATAATTAGGATGTAAAGAATGACTCTATTTTAAACATAATTGTGGGTTAAATTATGGAAGTTTCATAAGGCATTTCTATACAATATCATAGACATTTACATTATTATAACTAGGGATTTTTTTGGTTGAAAAGGGGATTTTTTTGGTTGAAAAGGGTCAATTTATTAGTTACATTTGTAGATGTTACATAACATGTTTATTTGATTGTAAACAAATAATTGCACCTTTCCACCCAAATTTCTAGCAAAACGAGACAAAGCGCAGACAAAGAAGAATTCAAAAATGTTTTTTTTGTACAACTTGGTTTTTAATTTGGGAGGTTATCTCTTTTCTAAAATATTGTAGTGTCATAAGGTCCTTAAAATTTTCTAAACTTACCTAGACATAGTGTGCACATTAAGTAGATGCTCTGGGATGATTTATGACTTTCTTGGTGAACTAGATTTTCCTTGGGATGATGGTCGAGGATGAAAAATGAAGGAGGTCGTTTGCTAGTTTTTGCCCTTGAAATTCATGCCCACTTTCCATTCACCTTGATGAAAGGGATAAGCCCCACAATTACATCATCCTCTTCATTGGATTCATTGTTGATGCCAATTCTAAAATGAACAATAGTTCATTTACTCAGGAATATCCAACATAAGGACAATAGGTTGAAATCCATATAGGAAAAGTATTTAATAATTGAATAATGAATAAGATATATGATATGATATGCAATGCCATGTGATAGGATACTTATATGCATTGACTAGTCACTATGGTTGATAGCTCATGTACTTTATTTAGGACATGTCACTTCATTTATTACTATTACTATTTGATATATATATGCTTCAACATGCTTTGTCCTCAAAGAATTTTATGGAAAAGCTTATGTATTTGTTATGGCTTGTAATGCCTTCTCATGAGTTTTCATTCTTTAAGTTTGGTGAAACATGAAAAAAGGGTAACACTTTTGCTTGTTTTTTACAAAGAAAACTGCAAAATTTTCTATTTTTCAACTTCAAACCCTATAAATTCATATTTTTTTGAGAATTTAACTTTGAAGTAAAAAATATTATTTGTAGAGAATTATCTCACCTACTTACTACTATTTAAAAAAAACAAAATATTTATGGAGATATAGTAGTCTAAATTTGTCGTTAATTAACTACATATACTTTAAAAGTTTAGGTAAGGATAATGAGTGACCTATGTGGGTGTCAAGTTTTTTTAGAGAAAACTATTCATTTAAAGGAATATATATATATATATATATATATATTCTCACGGTCTACACAGATCGCACTAGTGCCTCCACTATATTTTTTATTTTTCAATTTTAACTATTTTTTTAATTTTTTATTGAAATAGAGAAAAAACAAATGGTGTAGTATTGACACATTTCTATCTGCATCAATTTTCTTTTTGATGTGATCATTACCAAGAAAACTAAAAAACGCTTTTGAGGAGGATAGTGTGAGGAAGTGCAATATGATTTTTATTTTTTTTGGTGTTGTGATTTTGACGATATTGAATTCTCATTTTAGGTGGTTTTGAGAATAATAAAGTTCTTAAGAGATAAAGTTTAGAAAAAAATTATTAACAAATATAAATTCTTAACGAAAATCCACAATTATCCTATCATTACAAGATAGATTTGAATATAGAAGAGAAGTGATTGTTACACTCATTTGCAAAAATCACATATCAAGAGGTTGAAGCTACATTTCATACTAATGAAAAACTTCTAAGAGGTAAAATCGTAAGATGCAAGAACTCTAATATAAATCTAGGGCTGAGAGTGATGTTGAGGTAGGAAAATCTCTGTTGTATGAGAAAAAGGGGGCCTTGTCAAGACCACAACATTTCACTCAGAGCTTTAATTAGGCATTAATTATATTGTTGAAAAGATAATCTATAAACTAATCTATATGTGTTTATTTAGTGCTCAACAATTTGAAAAACACATGGAAATACCATAACAACAATATCCCAAAACTTTAGGATCCAAAAACTGCAAAAAATATCAATATCATGACCATTTTTAAGATGACCCTAGAGATCCACTTGGATTAGTTTAGATATTATTATGGTCATAATTAGGATGTAAGAATGAATCTATTTTAAACATAATTGTGGGTTAAATTATGGAAGTTTCGTAAGGCATTTCTATACAATATCATAGACATTTACATGATTATAACTAGGGATTTTTTGGTTGAAAAGGGGACCATGTGGATCAATTTATTAGTTGTACTTGTAGATGTTACATAACATATTTATTTGGTTGTAAATGAATAATTGCACATTTCCACCTAAATTTCTATCAAAACGAGACAAAGTGCAAAAAAAGAAGAATTCAAAAATGTTTTTTTTTGTACCAACTTGGTTTGTAATTTGGGAGGTTATGTCTTTTCTAAATTCTTATAGTGTCATAAGGTCCTTAAATTTTTCTAAACTTACCTAGACATAGGGTGCACACTAAGTAGATGCTCTAGGATGATGGCCAATGGTTTACTTTTTCTTCCTCAATTTTTACAACACACAAACCCTTTTTTGTTGCATTAATACTCCTATGTCAAACTCTTCAAAAGTTAGTTTTCTTGGGAAAATGATTGATCAAATATTTCAAAACTATCTTCATAAATTATCTCCTATTTGTTAAACCTCTCAATCATTCCTTTCAACATATTTATGACTTTCTTGGCAAACTAGATTTTCCTTGAGATGATGGTCGATGATGAAAAATGAAGGGGGTGGTTTGCAAGTTTTTTCCTTTGAAATTTATGCCCACCTTCAATTCGCCTTTATGGGAAGGATAAGACCCACAATTAGATCCTCCTCTTCATTAGATTCATTGTCGATGCCAATTCTGAAATGAACAATAGTTCATTTACTCAGGAATATCCAACATAAGGACAATAGGTTGAAATCCATATAGGACAAGTATTTAATAATTGAATAATGAATAAGATAGATGATATGATATGCAATGCCATGTGATAGTATACTTATATGCATTGACTAGTCACTATTGTTGATATGTCAATTACTTTATATTCTGAAATGAACAATAGTTCATTTACTCAGGAATATCCAACATAAGGACAATAGGTTGAAATCCATATAGGACAAGTATTTAATAATTGAATAATGAATAAGATAGATGATATGATATGCAATGCCATGTGATAGTATACTTACATACATTGACTAGTCACTATTGTTGATAGGTCAATTACTTTATTTAGGACACGTCGCTTCATTTATTATTATTACTATATATATATAGCTTCATTTAGTATTATTACTATATATATATAGCTTCATTTATTATTATTACTATATATATATATGCTTCAACATGCTTTGTCCTCAAAGAATTGTATGGAAAATCTTATGTCTTTGTTACGGCTTGTAATGCCTTCTCATGAGCTTTCATTCTTGAAGTTTGGTGAAAACATGAAAATGGGTAACACTTTTGCTTGTTTTTTACAAAGAAAACTACAAAATTTTCTATTTTTCAACTTCAAACCCTCTAAACTCATATTTTTTTTAGAATTTCACTTTGAAGTAAAAAACAAATTTGTAGAGAATTGTCTCACCTCCATACTCCTATTTAAAAGAAAATAAAAATATTTATGGACATATAGTAGGCTAAATGTTTCATTTATTAACCACATATACTTTAAAATTTTAGGTAAGGATAATGAGTGACCTACATGGGTGTCAAGTTTTTTAGAGACATCTATTCATTTAAGGGAAAAAAAATATTCTCACGGTCTACACAGATAGCACTAGTGGCTGGACTATATTTTTTTTATTTTTTAAATTTAATAACTATTTATTTTTTATTTTTTATTGAAATAGAGAAAAAACAAAAAAATGGTCTAGTATTGACACAATTATATCTGCACAAATTTTCTTTTTTATGTGATCATTACCAAGAAAATTAAAAATACACTTTTGAAGAGGATAGTGTGAGGAAGTGCAGTATGATTTTTACTTTTTTTTAGTGTTGTGATTTTGACGATCTTGAATTCTCATTTTAGGTGGTTTTGAGAATATTAAAGTTCTTAAGCGATAAAGTTTAGAAAAAAATTATTAACAAATATAAATTCTTAATGAAAATCCACAATTCTCATATCATTGCAAACTAGATTTGAATATAGAAGAGATGTGATTGTTACAATCATTTCCAAAAATCACATATCAAGAGGTTGAAGCTACATTTTATACTAATGACAAAACCCTAAGATGCAAGAACCCTAATATAAATCTAGGGCTGAGAGTGATTTTGAGGTAGGAAAATCTAAGTTGTATGAGAAAAGGGGGGGCTTGTCAAGACCATAAATTTTCACTCCGTGGTTTAATTAGTCATTAATTATATTATTGAAAAGATAATCTACAAATTAATCTATATGCGCTTATTTAGGGCTCAACATTTTGAAAAACACATGGAAATACCATAACAACAATATGCTAAAAGTTTAGAACCCAAAAACTGCAAAAAATATCAATATTGTAACCATTTTTAAGATGACCCTAGAGAGCCACTTGGATTGGTTTATATGTTACTAAGGTCATAATTAGGATGCAAATAATGACTCTATTTTAGAAACAATTGTAGGTTAAATTACAGAAGTTTCGTAAGGCATTTCTATACAATAGCATAGACATTTACATGATTATAACTAGGGATTTTTTTGGTTGAAAAGAGGACCATGTGGATCAATTTATCAGTTTCATTTGTAGATGTTACATAACACGTTTATTTGGTTTTAAATAAATAATTGCACCTTTCCACCCAAATTTCTAGCAAAATGAAACAAAGTGCAAAAAAAGAAGAATTCAAAAATGTTTTTTTTGGTACCAACTTGGTTTGTAATTTGGGAGGTTATCTCTTTTCTAAAATCTTGTAGTGTCATAGGGTCCTTGAACTTTTCTAAACTTACCTAGACATAGTGTCCACACTAAGTAGATGCTCTGGGATGATGGCCAATGGTTTACTTTTTCTTCCTCGATTTTTCCAACATACAAACCCTTTTTTGTTGCATAAAAACTCCCATGTCAAACTCTTCAAAAGTTGGTTTTCTTGGGAAAATGATTGAACAAATATTTCAAAACTATCTTCATAAATTCTCTCCTATTTGTTAAACCTCTCAATCACTCATTCCCACATATTTATGACTTTCTTGGCGAACTAGATTCTCCTTGGGATGATGGTCGAGGATGACAAATGAAGCAAGTGGTTTGCTAGTTTTTGTAATAAATGCCCCTTGAAATTTATGCCCATATTCAATTCACCTTGATGGAAGGGATAATACCCACAATTAGATCCTCCTCTTCATTGGATTCATTGTCGATGCCAATTCTAAAATGACAATAGTTCATTTACTCATGAATATCCAACATAAGGACAATAGGTTGAAACCCATATAGGACAAGTATTTAATAATTGAATAATGAATAAGATAGATGATATGATATGAAATGTCATGTGATAGTATACTTATATGCATTGACCAACCATTATGGTTGATAGGTCATGTCCTTTATTTAGGACATGTCACTTCATTT